>JAQFYC010007169.1:0-10923 GCA_034694165.1 Tomocerus mixtus
TTGTTTGTTAGGTATCTAAAGTTAAAATGAAAATGCTAATGTGCTGTGAATGTGATGTGGATGTGTGTAGTATACTCTTTGTTTGTAGTGTAATATTTAGTTAGATAATTATGGTAATGGGAATGTAATATGAATGGTCGTGGTTGTGAAAATTGTCAGAAAATACATTATTACACACATGCATACCAACTTAGCATACAGATAGCATTATTATAGTATTAAGTGGCATGCCTCTACACACAACGGAAAGTCTTCAGAGTTAGTGTCGTTATACATATAATACATAACAGTTAGGTTACATGTAAAAAGCAAATAAACAAATCACATAACGTACATAAATACAATGCAATAGTGTGAGTGAGTAAATACAAATAAAAAAGTTGTAAAGAAGATGCATCAAATAGAAATCAGGAACTCTCAAAAATCGTGTCACTTGTTTGAATAATATTACACTATGTACTGAAAAGGCAACTGCACTTCACTCACATCAACATAATTTTTAGCTTATCAACTTACTTATTATGTTATGACTTGACAATGGCTCGTCTGACACAGCAGCCAAAGCTTAAGAAATTTCCCCAACTACAAATACGTTTGTGTTCGCATACTTTTATATTTAATTAAATACTGATATGTATACAATAGTTAGTATAGCAAAGTAATGCACATTTTTTTGCGTGTAGAGGAATGAGCACAATCAGTACATGTCCAAGTCCAAGTCACTTATCGTCAAATGCCTACGCAAAACTCTCAGCTCCGAATTCGATTTTATTCTCACAATTTCCATTGCAGAACGAGTGTTGTGTTGTAAACTGTACTATAGCCCTACCTATGCGTATATGCAAACAGCAACAAGGCTTGTAAGGATGCATTTCTATATTACTTGTTATGATTTTAAATAACATGAAAATGAAAAACATTACTCATTGCACAAAATACAGCATTTTATAACTAAACTTGAGTAACAAAATAATACATTCCATTCCATTATTGCCTTCATGAGCCTACAAGAGGTTAAATTAATCTAGACAACCAACCCAACATGCCTTATAAGAGAATTTTAGAGCATTATTGGAATCTTTTATGATCTAATCCAATGAACTATCTGCATGTTTTCATGTAATTACTTTATCTATCCTACAATAACATGAAATATTTCTTGAGCCTACTTATTATACAATATTATTAACCTGGCAAACCCATTTCTTTCAAGTACAGTATATAATATATTTGTATTTTTATATAGACAAACAGAACACACCCATTGGAATGTTTATAGGTAGGCACACTTAAAGTACCCACATATTGATAAGTTTCTCTGCAAAAGGGATCAATTGATCACAATTGACAAGAATGGTAGGTATTTGAAAAAAAATATTTGCAATCGAGTCAGAATATGTAAACATAAACGTTTGTCTATACATAAGTACCTAATAGCATAAAAAAATAAACAAATATGCCCAAGTTGACAAACAGAATGAAAACGTGAGGAGCTTGTCCCCAATAAAAATAACTAATAATTGTTCATTTCTGAAAGGAAAAGGTTTAAACAGTCTTACTTACTTAGTAACTAAGAATTTCATACAGTTAGCACTTGAACAGAAATTCATTAATCAAAGATGAGCGTGCAATTTCTTCTAGCTTGCTTACAATGTAATGGAATACAATGCAAACACATCAAGTAAGATTTCTGCTTTGTATAATAAATCATATAAAATACGCGACTAAACTAATACAAACTCAATGAAAATGGATGAGGGTCTATTTGTCAAGTATTCCCTTTTCTCTGTCATTTACTTATTGCTATGCGTTAGTGCACTATAAGTACTTAAGTCCTGACTCCTGACTGAGTGATCTATAATCATATGCACTTTCAATGTGCATCTTACTTGTTTATTGTTAGCATTGTAGTGATGGTTTAAATCTGTCGTTGGTCCATGGTAGGAGGTAAAGGCAGTGTGAAAGTTGCTTTTCATCTTCTAAAGTAATGTTCTGTCTGCTTGTTTATTTCTTTTCTATTTTAGCAATAGCCATTAGACAGAGTTGGCCAAATCAAAGGATTTTAACACACTCGATTCATGTGTTTATAATGAAGTGTAGAAAACCTACTTGCTTTCGTTAGCGTGCCGTGCCCTAGGTATTGGCTTTTGTATTTATTATTTTCATTGATTAAAACATCATTTGTTTTCCTTTCCTTCGCTGTGTCCCTGTCTGGTTGAGACTATTGAGATATGCATTCTTACTTAACAATTGCTAATAGTCATAATAAATGTTAGCATTAAATTAGTAAGTCTCACAATCATAATATAATAAAGATAGCATGCTAATATTAAGGAATATGGGATGGCAAGGAGAACCAACCTCATGTTGCTCAATGAGATAATTTCCACCTTTATCCATCCCATAGCTCCATTACCATGTATTTCCATATATGTAGTAGATATAGTAGTACATAATACGAATTTCCCATAATAACACAACTATAATGATTAACATGATTGCTGCAAATATGAAACGTACGTCGTGTGTCTGTAGCCTGTACAGCGTATAAGCTAAGTGAGTGACTAGTTGACAATTGTGGTTCTGTAAAGCCAAAGCTTGCTAAAAATTAAATTAGAGGTATAGGTAAGTATGTATTCAGGTCAAAGTTCATCAGCCTTCTTAATGTACGTATGCGTACAGTTTACACTAAAAGGTATAGTACATATTTCAGTATGTGTGTATAAAGTTAGTAAGAAAATATAAATGCAATAATAGTCTTAAGTTATGACAGAATAAAGAAGAATGAATGGTTAGCTTATCCGAGTTAATACATTTACACCCATTACCAATATAATAGCCATGTATTACACATCATACTTACTAAATACACAAGCTGTACAGAATTGTACTAGGAATTATTCATTGTAAGCACATTGCATTGATATCATGGTTAATACGATAAGTCACATTATTATAAGGTAAGCAAGCCTTTGTATGAGCAGAGAGAGAGGAAATGAAGTCAAACGGATGTGTTGTTGTTGTACTTATTACTTATTATATATTTAATGCAAAATAAAGAATGCAATACGTACGTGTGTATTACCAGAGAGAGATAATATGCCTGATAATTACAAATACAAACTACAAACCCCCATAGGGCAGCTAATAAACATTAATTCATTCTTTACAGGAATTTTAAGCAAGCAAAATTGTCTGTTCATACTAGACTACTTATCTATTCTTAAAGCCATTTAATGTCCATTCATACCAATTAATTCCTATAAAATTGTAATTAAATATATCGCTTGTTCACTTTAAGCACATTTATCTTGTTCACAAATTGAAAAGGCTAACAGTACATACTGTCATTGTCTTTTTAATAGTTAGTTATAAAATATATAATAGTAGATTGTTAATACCCATACGTAAATGTTCAATGGAAATAAAAATCAAAGGAAAGTGCTAAAACAGCGAACTGAGATTTGCATTGTATTTAGAAGAAACGAGGAGAGAATAAAAAGGCGGTGCGAAATAGTAAAAATAGGAAAGTCGTTTATAATGCGTATGTGTATCGAGTATATCCTTTTACATGAATCAAAGTCACATTATTATTTTAGATAAGACATCGGAAGACACATTGAGCTAATATCTTAGGAAACTTATACTCATGCCTACTATATTCATAAAAGGATAATTGCGGAAACCCTACTAAATATATATGGGTATACTACAGCATTAGGTTGAATGTGCGTTTATTGTTAGCTTTACCTGATGCGCAGTATTATTAAGTAGTAAATTATCGTCCAGTTGTATAGCCATTATTATTTGGTGATATCTAGTCCATATTTACCTATTACTTTTTAATTGCTGTTATTAAAAATGGTCTCTAAAGTCGGATTTCTAAAGGAACGCACTCCCCTAATCAGCAATAAAAACTTAATACTCATGCAAGCAAGTATTTATCTTTTTTACTGAAGAAATTAATAATTTGTAAAATTCCCCTTAACTAGTACGTATTTCCACAAGCTTTGTAAGTTTAAATTCAAAATATGTTTGCAAAATGTTTCAATTGAATAACCTAAGAATCTAATTAACTATTCTTCTATGAATATACACACCTATATGCTTGAATTGGCACTATAATGTCGAGGAGCAATTAAATAAATATCCATATTAATATTATGGATTACAAACTGATAAGTGTTATGATGTTGATCGCTATAGGCACTCCCATTTATGTTCTTTAGTGCAATGCCCCATTAAAGCAATATTATAACTGTATTAAGTACTTTGTGTTAGCAAATAAAATATCTAGGTGGACTACTGTACTTTTAATCGTAATACAGATTACGAAACAAATTAATATTCCTATTCTGTGTGTGGTTCATTTAAATGAGATGTATTACATAAATAAGAGTATCGAGGAAATACATATTGAATAATGCATGCACTACTGCACTGCAGGTACATAATACCTAACTAGTAGTATGAACTCTATCCACCTAGTATTTGAGAGTAGACGTATTAAAAAATTTGGAATGAATGAGAAATGCTAAATAATTTTTTTTAAACTGATTGAGTTAGTGATACTGTTTTTTCAAGTGCGTAGTTACGGTGTGAATTTTTCTCCTTCGTCCTTGATGCATTTTCCTAATCCCTTCTTTAAATTGACAGTCTGCACTTAAGCTTTGTTGCGTAATATATTTATTTATTCCTAGTGGGCTAATGGAAAGCTATTGAACATTGTAATTGTAATACAAAGGTAATGTAATGTCAAAATGTCATGTAGGTTGGGTTTTCTCATCCTATGTAAGCTAACTAGCAACAGGTAAGTATCGGTATAAGCCTATTGAACATGTCACAGAAAGAATTATCAGCATAGTGTATAATCATCCAATAGTGGGACCACAAACACAGTACAGACAGAGTACAGGTTGTTCTAACCATTCATTGTTTATATGTTTATATTGTTGGTCAAACAGTATTCCCTAGTTTATTGGTTTGTCAGCAAAACGTAACTAATAGACGATAAATATCGTAACACAAATCAATGCGGATTAGATAAGTACGAAGATAAAAGTTTAATCATCCCATTCATTTCCCACGGTTTCTCATTGCATTTTAATACATGCAAACTTCGGATTCCACTACTCACCTACATTTTGCACGCACTTAGATCATAGATATCAACTTAGGTACATAAGTAGTACTTGTATTTACATGCATTTCATTCTTGCATTTTATTCAAGGAAAATATTTCCTTTACAAAAACTGACTAACTTTTCTGCATTATTCTTTTAAGCTATAAATCTCGTCTGTTGGATCTCTCAGTTCTTAGACAGTCAGCGCAATTAAAGTTTACGATCAGCAGACAAAGTTGTCAATAGTCAATATTGATGCATGTTCCTATACAGGTATTTAAACGAAATGTAAACAGACTACTATGCTTACAGCTAATGTATTCAAAACTGAAGTTGTTGAGCCAGCTAAGCTGCAAGTAAAGCTACACATTACTATATGTATATTATGTACATAACGTACTATGTATCCAGTTTTGTTTTAATGGTTGTTAATGCTAATGCTATAGTAAGATAGTTCTTCTTGTTGACTATCTGTAGGTATATTATATTTTATTACTACAGCCTACCAAATGAATAGCTATAAGCTATCATATTTTAGCAAGTTTCTGTCAGTCATTGGGTTAAAGACTCTTCTAATCGTTTGGCTATTAAATTTTTTTTCCTTCGGTGAATAATAAAGAGTGAGTGAGCGCGTAAGGGGGTAGTAGTTAGAAGTACAGCAATATTCTCACTATAGTAATTCTTTGATAGTTCTAAGTTCTGTCCAATCTAATCTAATCGTAAGGATGCATCGTTGACGTGTTGTGAAGTGTAGAAAAGTGATGTTGCGGGGAAGCCAGTGTGTTTTATTGTCTTTCTTGTCATAATGACACAGAGACCGACCGACCTACCTGCCCTTTGCTTGCCCTATCTGTAATACATACATCACTTATTTAATACATACATTTATAGCCAGGAAGTTAACTTATTTATCGTTATACATAATAATATACGACGTGTTCTAGTCTCTCTGTAGAGTAGGACTAACGATAAGTCAATACTGGCTTACACTTATTAGTATGCATTAATTTTACCTACCTACCTCATTATAATAAAGAAACAAGCAAAAATAAATTTCTTAAAAAGTTTTTTCCACCTAATGCAGTAAGAAGGTGTCTGTTGAACATTAATATTATGTATGCAGATACCTATAGTACCTCAGGCAAGTAATTCGTTCGTATGTATGATTAAATATACTTATGTTATTTTTGCTACATTAGCTATGCTATTAAGTTTGCTGGTATGTTGAGATGGGTACGAATAAATAAGCATTTTTGCTGGTATGTCTAGTAGGCTAGGAATTCTCAAGTCTAACATTTGTATAATGTCATATTATATTGCAATTGTAATTAGCATACTGCATATTATTACCACAGGGAAGTATTTATTTGAGCACCCTATATCTCTCTTTGGTAATGATCGTACATGGAAAGGTACGCATGGGAAAAAAATAAGGGAAAGGATGAAACTTTGTGTACATTAATGCATAGCTCTAAAAGAACCTGCAGTTCTTGTGTTGTGAAATAGAGAAAATGATTTAAAGCAATATCCTCGCACGACACGATGATACTATGTAAGTAGGTACGCTTTGTATAGGATAACCTGTTGAGATTATTATTATTATTGTTTTCAATACTTTCCGATACAATACTGCAATGCGAGTTCCTATGAATTTATTGACTTCTGGGTTTTATTTGTTACTAGCATACTACTACAACACAGTTTGTAAGCAAGCATTAGTGTATTGCAATAAAGTATAGAAACAGTTGATTCAATCAAGCACTTTACATACAGCAGAGTTACGATTACGATAGGAACATTCATAACGAAGAATCAAATGTATTGTCGTCTGGTAGTTTGATTTTTCTGTTTGTTAGTTGAGGTTGGGGTAAGTCAGTGTAGTTGTGTCGTGATTATATAGAATGTACACACAGTAATACATTTGCATGAAAGTGTATAATGTAGTATATGGAATGGATGCAGTAATATTATTTAGTAAATTACTTAGTGATTTGATACAAATAGTCTAGTAGTGTAGTTCGTTAGTACAGTTTGTTGTATTTCCAACTATATATTACAGTGTAATGTATGTAATGTAAGTAATGTATAGGGAGGTGTGTACTTAATCTTAATGGACAATGTACACGACATAGCACATTACATTATAATACAATGCAAGCAACTCTTTGCTAATTCACCTTTTTTCCTCTTCCTATGAGAATATCTTGTTTGTATGTGCATATGTGCAATATTGTTTCTTGTTTTCTTTACAGACAGACTGGTTCTGTTTTGCTATAGTTGTTCATTCAATTTAGTTAATTTCATATAATAATAATGTTCTTTCTGCGATTTCTGTTTATAGTAAACATGCAGATTTATTCCTATACTTGTTGTATGTAATTGTATATTATGTACATATGTTTGCCTAGTAAAAGTGTGTATATTAATGTATTACCATCCTATTTACCAACCCTTAGCATAAAACTTTTCTATCGTAGTATGTATATAGTATCTGTACTTCTTATTGAATTTCAACCTTATGATTATTTATCTTGTACCAGTAGTGTATTCTAATAGACTCTTACCAATACTAACAACAAGCGACAAAAACATCATATTTGTCCATGTTACATCTTACATGTACATCCTAACTATGTATGTTTGTACTTATATATTTGAGTAGATGTACTTGTAAATCTATATTATTTCGTAGGTTAGTTACTATTAAAGCAAGCAAATAGTTGAGAAGAAAGTTCTCATCTCTACTGACCTGATATTGCAGCTCGCTTGAATCTGATATCTTCCGACGTCGTGTTTTTGATCGCGCATTTGGATGGGTCCCATTGACCTACAAAACAATGAATTGACAATCGTTAATGTTTTATAAAGCAAATCACTTTGAAGGCACTTTTAACACGTACATTTTCTCTTCACTTGTCATCAATGATTCCAATTTGTAATCTGATAAATCAAATACTTGTACTTATTAATACTTTTACGAAACAGGAACGAGAATATCTTTACAGAATACAACCGACAAGTCGCGACAACAGAACAAACTTCAAATCATGTCACTCAATTTACAACTTACGCAAAGGACAAGTACAATGCAAAGCAAAGAATATAATATACAAACACATTTGAATTAAAGTTAGAATTGATTGAAATGGCAATTTAATATACAAAAAATTATACTTTATTGAACTGCATTAAATTCTTATATATAAATAGTAATCTCACTATGTATGAAATCTGAAGTATGGTGTGCATAGATATACCTACTCGCGATCAACTAAATAATAGCTAGAAAAGTATAATAAGGTATGAGATAGCTTATTAAGTGTAGTACATGTTAGGTTGTCATTTGCATGTTAGAGAATAATTAACCAAAAATTTCATCAATTGTAATAATTAATTCATATACCTATGTAATGCAAATAAATACTTCGTGTCAACATTGTAAGCAAAAGATGGAATTACATGGATATAATTTATATAACAATATGTATAGTTTGCTAACAAGGCTTCAAGTTAAACACTACCTGTCACCTGTGATCTATTTGTATTCAAAGTATTTAAACTTAAATGGTACATTTAGGGCGTAGAAATTGATTCAATTACTGGGTGACTCTTCCTTGCTTTCAAAATTTTAATTAGTGGGTCAAGTTTTGTCAAATCAGTTTGTTTTCACTTACATGACTATGTTCTGTTTTGTTGGACACTATAAGGATATTTAACCGTAGCATACATGCATTGTATACTTTAGCTTCAGGGATAATGCGAGGTGTTGATGATACAGTTAGAAATAGTTAGTTTGCTCTATGTACAATTCATATTGAAAAGCCTGATTAGAGTGGAGACATATTTATTTTCTCAATCACATTTAGGCCTGATTGTATGCTACAGAAGAAGGATACGGCAAATATTAGTGCTGCTTACTTACACATTTAGTTTGTTAGATGTAAGTAATGTATAGACAATAAATCAGCACAGGTATTTATTGCTAAGTGTCGAGCATTGATCGTCTTCTCCCGTGGTACATACTACTTGTACTTACGACAGGAATAGTGCTACTCTAATCTTCAATACATCTGTGTTGTGTATTCATTTACTTTCTTAATGTAAATCAAAGCATGGCACTAGCAAACAGTTGTATTTGGCACGCATATAATACGTATAATAATATGTATCTAATCTATCAGTAGTTTGTAGGTACATTTTCCTCATTTGCTAGCGTACAGCTCATTTAGACAGATAGCAATTCAAGCAGCACAATACAGATTACTCTTTGGCACTCGTTCTCATGTTTAGCAGGTCTACAGATAGACGATGGAAGTACATCCATTTCACTCCTCGTTAATTTTTCTTTTATTTGACCAACTGCTCCTTTCTCATTGTATTTGTTGTGCTGTGTTCTGTACTGGCCTGGCTGATGTGACGATGCGCCTCGACTTGGTTTGACTTGCTCTGACTAACTTCATTGCAATATAAGGTAATAACAATGTAATGTTCGCTTTGATAAGTAAGCTAAGCCCACGTTGACTTCGGTATGTTGGCAGAGATAAAATGTGCAATAAATATTCAACTCAAGTAACTACTGTGTGTCCTTTGTGTACGTATGGACTATGGACTATGTAAGTACATAGAAAATTCAATGTGTATGCCTAGTAAATAATATATAATGTCCACATTCATTATATGTTGTGTTGTGTGTACAATACTGAGAAAGGCCTGATCTCTTGAATTGGCTGTCATTTCTACTTTACGAACTTTCATAGTCACATCGTAAGTTAAGTTAGCAAAATGCAAATCAAAGTAAACAAAACAACAGATCTCATTTGCATTCATCCCAATGAAGTTTTAAATGCCTCCAAGAGAAGAATCTTCCTCTCTTTACTTTCTTTCGTTGTACAAAAAAGCAGAACATAGAGATTCGTCTTTTGACACGACTGACGATGAATTATCATCGTTAAGTCAATGAAGATCGCCTTGGATGTAGGTATGTCAATGTAGTTGGTGGCCTGCTCTGGCCTCGCTTCCTTTGAATCTTTGAATGGACATAATATCTGCAGTGTGGTTCCTACGGCTCTGGCCATTCACCCTTTATTTTACCATTTAATACACCTATGGTAACTAACTTGTCGTAATTACTTATGTATACTTACTGTACCTACAGTTGAACTAAATTCCTTATGAATAATAATCTTTGGACTGAGGCTTAGCTCACACAGAGTGATGTGAGCACAATAGATGAATTTTGGTAGACACTACAGTACACTAAATAAATACTTATGGCAAACCGTGTAAAACAATAGCTGACAAAACAATTACAAATCCATTCATGAAATTAAGCAGGGAAACCGTTTCATGTTTCGCATGTATGCAGTGTCAAGTCAAGTTAAGCCAACCTGAAAGCTCTCTATCCTTATCCTGGCTCAATGTTTACCTAGTTGGTCCCATATATGGTAACGAGAGTAGGAAACCAACATATCTTCTCTTGGAGATTGTTGTAGCTGGCTATTAGCAAGTAGTTTGAGTTATAGGTCTATTATTGCGATATGCAAAATGGAATAACACAAGGAGATTAATTTATTACCTGGCCAGTCTAACTTCACATCGCTCTATACTCTCTATACAATATAGTTACTGTACTTCAGCGGAATTGCAAACAAATATTAATTTTGTCAGTAGGACAAGCTTATCAATTTCTTTTGACAGGTACCAATGGGCAGTCTCTGTCTCGGCCCTGACATTTAATTGTTTTATGTACAGAGTGTACCGTACTGTAGATAAACCGCTATTCCTAGGCTTAGGCCATGGC
>JAQFYC010007170.1:0-10923 GCA_034694165.1 Tomocerus mixtus
CATAGTATGGAGAGAAATCATTAAAAATATTGAAACGAGATAAGTATAATAATAATAATAACTAGTAGTAGAGATTATGTAAAATGTAAAATGTAATACACTTTAATACATACTTACTTATCCGTATGTATGGATGGACTATCACAACGCTACGCTATTACTTGCCACAGTGCAGTGTTTCTTTCGGCTTATACAGCGGGAGGACAATGTTATGTACCGATTTACTATTATATATAAACTTACATGTGCGAAATAAATGTTGGGTGGGAAGTGGGAACTACAACACCCGAAGTCGCATAAAGCAACACTCGACATCTGTAATAATACTTTTTAATATCAATAGCCTTACATAATAAACACCCTTAAGGGTAGGCACCAGAGCTAGAGGAAGCAAAATACATGTGTTCTCCTACTCCATCAGACCATGGAAACTCAATTAAAATTCCATCAATCCGAATGAATTGGCCACCTAAATTAAGATTAGCTATCCGGGAAGGAAACATGCTATTATTTTTTGTGAATTTCGAACTTGACGAAGTTGTCGAAAACAATTTTTAGAAAATAAAAATCAGAAAATTTTATGCGGCAAAATTTGGAATTTTTTGACTAAATTAAAAATTAATTCTAAAATTGAGGAACCATGTGTCCGAGCAAGTCCTTGAAGGAATCTCCAGAAAAAATTCTACTATGTGTAGGCGTAGGAGTTTACATGGGCGCGCTAGTTAGTGTCTCACTAATTTGATCGTGGTACTGCCAGCCCTTAAATACTTTCTGTTATCGCAAATCGTTTCAATTCAATAAATAAGGTGTGCAAATACAATTGACGGAATAATTTAGAGATATACCAGATACCCCATAAAATTTTTGGTTATCCTGAAAGGACATCTTCCCAATGAAAAGTCCAATACATACAGCCACAAAGGTATACCGTATACCAAACTAATAACCGTTTTACCGTAGCCACAAATTCCATCACAACATTAAATTTTAACTTCCTTAATTCTTCAAATAGTAAACCTCGTTTAAATAATGTGCTTCGGGTTAGCAAACATATTATCGTGTTTTGCAAATATTGCATTTAACGTTTGATGCTTTTCCTCATTTGGCATAAGAAAGTAAAAAAATGTTAGAAAAAAGATGTACCATTTTCAGACCACTTTGCAACAGGGTCTGGGTACGACCATTATGTCTGCATTAATCGTTAGTTAATAGTTAGCAAGTTCTTTTTCATAGACTTATCAGTTGTCGGCTACGTAATACATGCCTTTGGGGAACTGTGCAACTTCTGCTCTTTATATATTATACATTCAGTTCCGGCCGTCACTCGCACTCCGTCTTTATATTTCTCATCTGCTGAGCTCTGTTTACTTTCTTCCTGGTCTTTCTATTCATTTCTTCCTGCCAGATCTGACGTTTCTGCGGTGCTCATTTGTGCCTTTTCTTCCCAATCCCTAGAACTTTTATTTCATTTATTAATTTAATCCCGAATTGGTCAATTGGCTTTCTTTAACTGTTAACTATATATTTATAACTCTAAATAGAAAGACTTACTAGTTGTTACTTTTTTTATCAACAACACGCAACACCTTCTCGTAAACATACTTGTTGAACGTAACATCTAACTTGTCGTTTCGTTGTCATTGGGCTGCAGTTTTAATGTGCAGTGCATTTGAATTGTCAAATAATGTTTAATGAAAACAAAATTTTTCATTGACTGGTTGATTGTGAGACTAATCAGGGGTAAGTTGTTTTCGTGCATTTATTCATTAATAAAAAAGTTAGAAAGCGTTCCCAAGTTCAAGGTCTGATTTACTAATATTTAATGACAAACATTTACCTTCCATTAAATAATCGGGTTCCTTACTTACAACTTAATGAATGTTCTATTTAAGTACAGAGTAGAGATGCTACTAGAGTGCAATTTTTGGGACGGGGATAGAAGGGAACTTGCAAAGCTGTCAGCTGTTCTAAATTAAAACTTTCAATCGTTCATCCGGTTGGACCGTATCCTTTGGTGTCAACGAAAAACTTACAATTCTCTTGTGTTCACATGTGAACACATTTACTTAGAAAATTTCACAAAAAGGTTAACACATTTACTTCTACTCAGAAAAATTTCACTTGTGTGAATGTGAACACAAGGAATGTTACACGCCCGAAAACATTACATCCATTTGCAAAAATATTGCAAGGGTCCATTTACGTGTCCACTGTGTCCTTATATCTGTCCTAACAAAAACCAGTTGTCATCCCATAATCTCGCCATCATTAATCCTAACCTTCCCCTATCATATCCCCAGAGTAAACTGGGTATCAAATCACCATATAAACAAAAAACATCCCTTGTGTTCACATTCACGCAAGTGAAATATTTCTAAGTAAATGTGTTCACATGTGAACACAACAGGCAATGTGTTGTTTTTAGTTGACCCCAAAGGCCCAAAGGGTACGGTCCAACCCTTCATCCTTGTCCCTTGTCAATAAAACTATCCTAGCAATGCAATTATAATGTATAATATGGAGTACCTGTATTTTATCACAATATTAGAATTTTTCTAATTCCATGAATCAATTAGTCACATAATTTAATTTCCATTTTCAGTGGTCAGCAGCCGAGGCAGCTAGTACATCGACGGGCAAAGTCACAGGGAAAATATTAAATAGCCTTTCAATAGTTTCCTCGTTGGAACAATTAAAAATGGATTCTTCCACACCAGGGCCAGGCAGCGAGTATTACCATGGTAAGTAATTACAGATATTCTATATTTACATTAGTTTAATTTGACACAGCTGTAATATGTCCATCCCAGCTCCAGCTCCAATACCAGAATATGCTACTATAAAAAATAAATAAGAAAAGAAAAATATATCTTATTTATTTTTATAAAATCAGGGGGTCACTTTAGGTATAGGGACATAAATATATTTCTTGTGCAGAATTCTATGGGCTATCTAACCCCACTATTCATTCCTTGTCCACTTTAATTTCAAATTTTCAAAAAAAAAATTGGCGCGAAATTTGAACCTAGGAAAATTTTGAAAAATACGTTGGGAGAGCATATTGACAACCTTCAGTAAAAGTTTCAGCCAGATCGGATCACAAATGGCGGAGTTATGGCGGGCACAAAACTGCTCCTCATTTTACGTAGATCTGTCCCCCCAGCCCCCCACGTGGGGAATTTTGAGAAACCGAAGATCAATTTTGGGGTTTGAAAGCGTAGGCTTTCCGATAAAAATATTATCATTCAGATTCATTAATCGATTTTTGAGGCTGGTCTATTTGGAAAACACCGTCCCTGAACTTTTATTAGCACAGCAATATCTTTGTATACAAAAACAATAACAAATGATTGTGCTCCTAATATACACTAGGTAATTATGATTCAAATGATTCCAACTAATCAACAAGGTATTTTGTTGGTCTGAGTCGAATGTACCTAGAATGCAACTAAATCCTGCTTATTCCAAACTTTTCCAAAGCTTGTAAGTGAGATAAATCGAACGATGGCATTTTTTATTCCAAATCCAAGTGTAGTCCATTAATTTTTTAATTTTAGATTTTGTAAGAGATTTAAGAACGTGCCCAAATTAATATTTCGTAATACATTAGGCCATGTAAGACAATTTCACATTTGGAAAATATGACAGCTCATTGGATTTTGAAACTATGGGGCTCCATGGATTCTTTGGCTATAAGTTTACCAGAGGAGTTTAAGCCCGCCCGAGTGTGCGAGCCACGCTTATGTATTTAATTATTTAATAAGTACTGATAATTTTAAGAACTCAAGAGTAGAGTATCAAAAAACAATTTTTACCATTCTCATTCACGTGCCAACCTGACTGACTGCCTTACAGGTACGCGAATGAAATTACTATAGTAATGTCCAATACTGTGTAATATAGTTGTAGTGTATACACGTACAATTATTGTACGTGTCTGTCAGTCAGTGCATTCAGATTTAAACTGTTGCAATGCTGAATAATTATGTGAACTATGTTGCTTAATTGCTACAAAATTTAATTTAACATTTACTCTTTTAGGTGCCCCAAACATGAATACGGCACCCCATATGGACGAAGAGTTCAACATGTTTACTGAGGAGGACGCGTATATTTCTCGCGAAACTGAAGCTGCGGAGGCACCGCCATCGAATATTATACAGTTAGTATAAAATATAATATTTTTTAAATAACAATTTATATGGTTTTAGCGGGCGCATAATACGTTGTTCGAATTACAGACATTTGCGTACCAGTGCCATGTTCTTATCAGTTTATTCTAATATATGCTTCTTTGATTTCTTATCTCCAATTATGTTCAAGATAAAATACGAAAATACTTAGCCTACAACTGAGCAATGAAGAAAATACTAACGTAAGTAAGTGTAGAAACCTTTCTCTGTTTGAGAATTTTTACGTTGTAATTGCACAAGACAAACGTGTTTCTAAATAGTTTTCTATTCGTATCATCTTTTGTAGATCTAGATGGATTAGAATTTGTTTCACTTATTTAAGCTAACTTTACGTTGCATTAGCATCCTTTTTAACATCCACATACAAATAATTTGTTAAATAAAAAGTATTTAATCAGCGGTAGATTATATTTCCTACTATTTTTAATATTACTGTAAATAATTTTTTTGGTTGTCCATATTTAGTGAATTTTATGTAGTATATTTAATTATTCATCATTTTTATTAATTACTAACTCTTGTTGTTTGTTTACGATACATAGAGATTTGTCGTCTAAAAATGAATGGGCCGCTGGAAGGATCATCGACGATATAGTTAAGCAAAACATTGAAGAAAATCAACCTTCACCACAGGAGATGAGCACAGCCGTTAAAGGTGAATCATTTAGGTCGCCAAAGCATTTTTGGATTGGTTTAGAAATAGAAATATTTTCAATTGTAATATAATCAAGTGTTGTCATCTTAATGACATGCTCATATATTTTTTGTTATAGATGGAATGTACAACAGCAATCTTACTTTAAATATAAAAAGTGAAACTCCATCAGACCGAACGAACTATCTGCCTGAAAGCTCATACACGCTTGAGGAGACACCAAGGACACCAGTGCCTGGTAAAAAAGTCTTAAAATGCCAAACTTTAATTTTGTGTCGCTTCACTTATTCACTTTATAAATTAGATCCAGACCGTAATTGGGCGATTCAAGTAATTCGGGAAGGAAGATTTTGTCGGTGTGTATCGGGAAATGGCAACAAAAACTTAAGGGGAAACGACTGCAGAGCTGAAGAGATCTACGATGCATTTATGGCAAAACCATTATCGAAAATAATTTCAATAGAAATTATTAAAAAGGTTTGGCCAAAGATTGGAGGAAACTGGAAAAAAGCTTACACCCATATGGTGTACGCATATCAAGAATCTCGGGAGCTTCAAATTTCATTCCCACAGCTTCTAGGATACGTGAAAACGAAAACTTTAAGAAACAAGAAATACATCTCTCCGAAACGAATGCTCTTCGTTTATCACAATGTTAGCGGTAAGACTTTAATCACCGAATTCAAAACTCGGTTGTAACTATTAATTTTCACAAATTGTCAGGAGGAGAATTATGAATCCTCGTTATTGCCGTTATTGATATTATTTATAAGTATTCCGAAGCAACTACGCACTTAGTCAATATAGCTTTTGTTAAAAATGTATGTTCTACTTCCAGTATTAAATAGGCTGGTCAAACTTCTAACTACTAATATTATCTATTGTAAAATAAGTAGCTGGTTACCAAATATAGGCTAAATACCGTATGCTCGTAAAATACTATTGTATTTATTCATAATTTCTTAGATTGGAAATTATATTTTACAATTAAAATGTCTTCCATGGGTACAGCCTTTGCGGGCACTAATAGTTTTTATTGCAATTTCCTATGTACTAATTAAGTTAGGGCATTTATATTGGGTGACCGACCCACCACATTACAAGGAAATTCTTCACTATCACAAATTGCAAAGCAAATCGTTTTTGAACCTAATGGTGCTAGCCTTTCTGCTTTACATTCCTACCCGATGTGGTACTATTTGCTTATAATACAAAATACATAATGTGTGAATGTTATTTTATAAGTGAATCATAAACCCATTTATTAGTATTTTTATTTTACGTTGGTGCCAGCACATTAAAATTAGCTTCATGAAAATGTGAATTATTTTACAATTTAAACGCCCTTTAGGCTCAATTTTGATAATATGCAATGGTTCCGCACTGTTTGATTAGATGAAAAATGTACGATAAAGATGTGTACGTCACCATTTGTTTATATCGTACACGAATCTGGTTAATCCAAGTTAATTAATTTTAATTAGGTGATTAAACGAACTTTTGAATTAAAAATGCAAACAAATGAAAAGCCAAAATGTCTTCTGCAAAACGTGTTATATTTGATGACTACAATGACATAATGCAGCTCAAAAAAACTGGTTGTACTAATAGATATATAAAAATGGAACTTTATTGGAGTTAAGGACCAAAGAATATATATTCCCGTCCTTAGAAAATTGTGCTACAAAATAATCTATAAAACAACTGATCGTGTTCAAAATGCCAGTTTTAGTGGTTTAACATATTCAAATTCTAGTGCAGTGCATAAGAGTAACAAAGCCAAAGCGATAGCACTTAACATTCAGTACCATAACCGAAGACTGAATTGCAATACAAAAAGCCATTTTTAATTATAAGTAATAAATACCGGTATATTGTCTAAATAACTTTTAATACGATGTAGATTATCGCATAAAACACGTTTTGCCTATAGGCTAAATGAAATGCACTATAACATGATACATACTTAATATTGTGCATCTTGAGAATCGCTTCTGTCGATAAGCCGAATACGTAAGTAAATATATTGTTGTTTAATATTAAGTTAATTAAACTGTTGTATTTCAATATTAATAAGACTGGCAAGAATATACTTATTTGCCAAATGCAATATTGTTTGAGACTGGTAGTTAGGCTCATATACTCAATAATGTTATGGATTTCCAGTTGCAGTAACGCAACAACAATGACCATTATTGACATGTCTTCTGACTAGGAATTGACAAATAAATAATATAAAATAAATAAATAAAATTGTAAATTGTTGGAAGAGAGTGATTGCATGTACCTGCAGGGTTTTAGGAAGCAAGGTAATTTTGGATGTGATTTTGAAGCAATCGATACTCATTCAGAAGGGATTAAAAGACTGCTTCATAAATAAAAAAGTTTGTTCAGTAAATATAAAAAAATTTCATCCAAAGGAAAATTGCACGGTTTGAAATGTTTATTTACATGTACTGATGAAAATTAAGTAATAGTCAAGTATAGGTATTTTCCAAAAGGACGATTGTTCCCGATAATGCTTATAATTGTAATGTTTAATTGTTATTAAGTAAATAAATATATCACAAGTATGTATTAATATTAAGTAATCGTATGCAATTTATTCGCTCATTCTATTGTTCTGAGCAAACGATTCGCTGAGAAGAATCACTAAATTCACAAATATATTCACATGAAAGGTGGGTAATAATCATGTATTTGTGTGCCTTAATCTAACAATTAATATTTATTATAGATGTTTTATGTACCTAGAGTATTTAAAAATTCATGTATTAGTATTTAAGAAGGTTGCGCAGTACGTGTTATGAAAATATATTTCTTACACTTTGTTTATATTATAATTAAGTATATTGCACCGCTGGACATTTCCATTTCTTCGCACACACCTTATACTAAATGTATTTATTTATTGCATTTTTGTATTATAATTATTGATATTTTAATGTATTGAGAATTGAGATTACTGCTCACATGCTTTAAATGTCTGTCTGTCCTTTAAAGACATTGCATAAATGTTCTAAGAGTCACTACCAAAGACCTTATAATAATGTAATTAAAACTAGCTATACATGTATGTGCTTATAATTACACGTATTTGAAAAACATTGGTTCGTTCCAAAAAATAAAATGCACTTAACTATGCAGGAAATAAAATCAATAATTTTGCCATTCATTGATTGGATCTATTTACATTCCCATCTTTACCAAAATGGTGCAACATATTTTAGTACTATCTATATGTAATTACATGCATAACGTAATATTTTACAAAATATTATAGCAAACCACAGTCACCCGATATTATCACTCCTCTAAATGACAAATTGTAATGCTCAGGAAACATTTCACAGGGATAATCAAAATGAACAATTGGGAATGATCTATGGGCAAGTTTTTATTAGTCTACTCAACAAAATGGATCCATGAAAATAATTTTGCTTCCAACGTTGGTCTCTTTTCCTTATAATATATATTTAATTCTGAAGCTTCAAAAGAAAATTTCAAAAATAGAAGTATTCGATAAAACATTTGAGGGTCCCCACTAAATATTCCGATCCGAGATACAGGTGCCGTAAACTTTTCAAAAACGATCCCGTTATCCCGACACCAACCCAACTACAATATTGTGGGGCTGGTAATTCCTTTGCGTGGGATTTGTAGTACTTTTGCGTGGCACAGGGCGACTTACTTCTGGTTGGGTACAATTTTGAAGGCCTACTGACTTTTGCGTGGGAATACTTTTGCATAATACTGACTTTTGCGTGGCACAAAACTAGGTTAACTTACTTATGCGTGGACTACGCAGAGAGTTAAACTAAAACATAGCATTTTTGTCTTTTTAATTGCTAAACAAGAAGACGGAGCCTTGAGACTAATATTTCAACTTTGTTTAAGTTGAGAATACTCAATTAGTTCTAGTCTAGCCCTTACGTACTTTTTATATAGGTTTCTTATCGTTATACCTAAGCCATGTATACCTAAGAACGCCTTAAAACAGAAAACCAGACGGTTCCAAACGAATTATATCTGCTTTGCAGATAACTAATATCTTCGTACATATAATGTCAAATTTTGCGTACAATATTTGGAAAATATCTCTAAAACTATCTTAAAATCCAATTTTAAATACTTTTACAATAACTAATATTATGTTGCTTTTATCATTACTAATTTGTGATAATTCTTTGATATTAGCCATGCCATGTCTCTTATTACTTTTTAGTGAGGTAAGCTTTTTAGATCTTGCCTGTGATGCATAAATATTCTCTTTTATGTAGTATTATTATAATTGCACGAACCGATTTTTGTACTTTTGTAGCAATAATTAGTAACGATTTTAAAACGAATTGTTTAATAACGCGGCCGCTAATTACATTTTATTGTTATAGTATGTTGTTGCATTTTTACTTAGCTGTAGTTCTCGCATTCTTTCAAGCATACGTAAGGTAATCTAGTTTTGTGCCACGCAAAAGTCAGTAGGCCCTCAAAATTGTGCCCACGCAGATATAGGTGGCCCTTTGAAAAAGGCTTATATTTAATGGCACCCCAAAAATACTTACTTTATCCCAAATATTTATACTTACTTTGCCCCAAATATAATAATGTACCCCAAATATGCTAATTTACCCCAAATATAATAATACAGTCCCATTTTTAAAATCACCCTAACAAATGCTTACTTCCCCCGAACTTTTGCTTAAAAATCCTATAAAAATACTAATGCAACTACTTA
The DNA here is from genome assembly GCA_034694165.1 of Tomocerus mixtus. NCBI lineage: Eukaryota > Metazoa > Arthropoda > Collembola > Entomobryomorpha > Tomoceridae > Tomocerus > Tomocerus mixtus. The sequence goes on from JAQFYC010007170.1 coordinate 9,584, forward strand.
TGTATAATGTAACTACGACTATTTATGTTTAAATTGTTTTTTAATCAGTCTGCGTGGTCTTACTTGTTGTCAATGTCATTTATTGATATGTAATAAAGTATGAATAAAGTAAAAGTAAGTAAATTATGGTAGCAGGATTCTAGGAAACATAGCATATTCCATTTACAATAATTTACCGGACTACCTAAAAGATATTGGCAAAAAGAAACTGTTTTCAAAAGAGATCAAATTATACTTACTTAGATTACAGATGGGCGAAGTGTTACTTAAAAATGAATCTATTCAAGCTATTGTCTGCGACTATTCATGTATTGACGCAGCAGTAAACAATTGTAACTCTTAATATGTGATGAAATGTTGTGTGCTAGTATACGTATGTTAAATATTTTTAAAATAAATAATTGTAATTAATTATTCTTAATAATAATACTGAAATGATGCGCTATATTACGAATTAAATATTTAAAAATAAATGTATCTATGACCAAATGAATGTACTATTCAACATAATGACTCCTGTGAATTGAGGCGTTGAATAAAGTTAGGGATCATCCATAAATGACGTCTGCGATTTTAGGCCGTTTTTGGACCCCCCCTCCCCCCATCGTCTGCCATTGTCTGTTTTTGTGTACCCCCTCCCCCTAATGACGTCTGCAATCGACCAAAATTATCAAAAGTAGCTAAAATTTCATTTGTTCACATTTTTGAAATTAACATGAAATTTTTAATTATAAAGTTAATTAAGATCATCTTCAAATAGAGAGGACATCCAGTTTTCCAAATTTTCAATAATAGGTATTCCAAAATTAGGATTATCGTTTGCAAAAACAGAACTAATTCGTTCTTCAATTGACTCGATGGTTGAAAACACTCGCTTGTGAATCTGTTTTTCATAAAGTAATCTAGATGATTTCAGTGGAAAATATCCGTAACAAACAGCGCAAACTCTTTCTTTCATAACATTTTTGATAGATGGGCAATGAGGTAAAATGGGAAGCTCTGGAATAAGTTGGCGCCAGTTTATCAAGAGCCAAACGGCTCCAAAGATCCCCAAAAGGCCCATCATCATTCTCAACGTTAATATCCCAAGCTTGCAAGCCTTCTGCAGTCTTCTTAAAGAGGATAGGAGGTGAAAAAAATCCTCTGGTTAATATTTTTTTGAGGTTAGTTCTTAAAGGTACACAACATTTCGGATTGTCACATTTCAAGATTTGTAGGAAATAGTTTTACATGACAATTTTTCCATTCTTCCGTAACATCGGACATGTCTTGTTCAACAGTTGGTTCAACAAATTCAGCTTTAACTTCAAACTTGTCAATTTCAGACTCACTCCATATTA
>JAQFYC010007171.1:0-10923 GCA_034694165.1 Tomocerus mixtus
GGGAAAAAATAAAGAGTTTGACAAAACGTGCAGTTCCTTGCGTTAGCTTGTTCGAAAGAGAAAAATTTTCTCTAGGGATTATGTTTCTCCTTTTCTACAAATTCGGAGCGAAAAGTAGTAAAAAATATGGTCAATTAAAAGTGTCAATTACATGTAAATCCCTATCCCAGACTTCTCTGGGATAGGGATGCTAGAATTTTTTTATGAAAAACGGGCAAACATAACCCCTAGAGAAAAAGCTGGAGATTCTTAACATGTCTACCAATTTTATTCCGACCTGCAATTTTTCCCCGAATTCCCTTCTAGTCACCCTTAACGGATTTCAATGGAAGGATAAATTTTACTTTCTCACAATGCCCAACTTTTTGGGGCAGTGTGAGATTTGACAAAAAATGTATTGCACCGATAAATGATTTACATCCGTATTTGCTATGGTTTATTTACTTACAGCAGAAATACTCCTCAGGCATCAGTTTTTGGATAACCATAGATAGAATATAGGCTGCAATTGCAATGTAGTGTAATTTCTTTAATACAGAGTATATGATTAAAAAATTCGTTGGGATTGTAAATAGTTCGAGTGCCACTTCAACCTTATAAAGTGATATCGTTATAATAGTATACATATAACATAACGAAAGCGGAATAAATACAATGTTGTATTTATTCCGGAACACTGTTCAGTGTTCCGGTTGCCACCTGAAAATTTTAATTCAATTATAGTATCCACTAATTTTTTCCGACATATGTTCTTGTGTGGCATGTGGCATACATTTTAGCTAACTTGATAATAATTAAGAGAGTATACAACCATTGTTCTAGATTTGTCTACTTTTATCCAATAATGTGCATACGTCGGTGTTATATTTAGAAACTCCGTGTACCAAATAATCATGCTAGTTAATGATACTAATGATAACATTAATATAGCTGCTGGAGCACACGAAATGAAACATTTTAATGCTAATATTTATAGGCTGCAGACTTAGGCAGCTAGGAAATTAGAAAAGTTTCACTTATTTAAAGAAGCATTGCTATACATTCAGGGTAAAGACATGTTTTCTCAACTCAACCAAGAACTCATTTGGCCATAACATTTTGACTTACTTTACCATGACTCTATTCGTTATACCAAAACGATATCCAAAAGCCATAAGAATACTAATCGCCCATCAAAATAATTACTTTCCGACAACATTTGGTGAAATACCATAAGAAACCCAATATTAATGGTTAATTTATTATAAATAATCAATTAAAGATCAATAATTAGGCATTTAATCGATTATAAAAACGATTAATTATTGGTTATTTGTAGCAAATTAATCATTATATTGTTTTTCTTACGATATTTCAGCAAAAGTTATAAACTAGGTATTTTTTATGGGCGATTAGAATTAATTCTTATGGCTTTTAATTTGGATATTGTTTTGGTATAATGAATAAAGTTATGGTAAAGTAAGTCAAAATGTTATGGCAAACTGAGTTTTTGTGGTGCCATTATATATAAGCCGAAAAATAGTGATGACCTCGGACATCGTATAAGATTTAATGTTTAATACTGTCCTATGATGAATCTGTTCACATACCAAACAACAAATTCACGTTACCTATTTAATATGCATTTCAGACAGGATATTAAACATTGCTGCAGATTGCAAAAAGGGTTAATTAGGTCCGAGCACAATAACCTACTTCCCTTGGACTTGAATTATTGTCACCTCAGCAGCCGAATGGTGAATCACCATTGCATTGGTAATTAATTGACTGAAGCAACAGATACCTACGCACGCAATAAATATTTTGTTTCTGTTTCGACTGGATCTACGAGTAATTTGTACACAAAATTCTTTATCTACAAAAAATTGCTAATTATTGTATTGCCATTTATCTAAAAGCGTAAAATGTTTAGCAGTATCAAAATTAGTTGTTTGTTAATTTACTCCCTAGTTGTAACAGGCGTAAGTCTTACATTTTATCATACATTACGATGTTTAGTGCTAAATAATAATACTATGTAGAAATAAAATATAAATAGCTATTAATATGTTTATTGACATGATCATTTCACTTGACATTTGAAATAGGCGTTCGTAGCCTCACGTACAACAGAAAAGGATAGTGAAGAAGAAAATAGTATTTCAACCACGACTGATAATGATCTTGATCTCAGTCCAATGGAAAAGGTATGCTTGTGTTATAAAATTTACAAAAACAGTTCAATGACTTTCGTTGCCAAAGTGCTCCAGTGAATCGACGTAACACATTTTTGCAATGTATTCGTATCGTACAATATAACCAATTTCTGTATAAACCAATTTCTCAATTTACCATATGTATAGATTTAATCGTTTAAAATTGTAGGTTGAATTAGCTGTAATTGAAGCATTAGTAAAGCGGTCCACAATTAGGACAAAAGAAGAAGACGATGGCACACCGTTTTTTCAAAGAATTCGTAACAGCTTCAATCGAGTAGCTTCTGGTTCATACGACGAAGCCATTAAAGCGATATTCGGGATTAAAGATACAAAAGGGGATCAACAGGGAGGCTTATTTAGTGGAGTACTCAATTCACCTTGGATTAAACCAATTAATAAACTCATGCAGGGTGGTAGCGTATTGGAAGCCCCAAAAACAAATGGGACAACGAAAGCCACCACAATTTTGCCTAAAACATCACCAATTCCCCAAAATGAAGAGGAAAATGACGAAGAAGAAGAAGAGGAATGAATATGCAAAAATTAAAAATTTAGGTAGATATACTACTGATAAATAGTACATAATACAACAATTATGAACCCCATAAACGTATTATGTTATTTATTATTTAATATTAAATATAATTATAATCAATCCAATCCTGCTTTTAAAATTAAGCGTACTATAGGTAGGAGATTATTCGACATAAATGTTATTATATTTAATTTAATGGATTATGAAAATTTTTCTTTTTGTAATCTGCACTACTGACATAACATATTCAAACCAAATATTATTACATTTTACCGATTTCCTAAAACATTAAAAGCATCTCGAAAAGGTTAATCAATGTTGACTTGAAGAATGCTTCTGGCTCCATGCTCTGAATTTGCACTGGTAAATTGGTAAACTGCTAAAGTAGATAAAAATCTTCCCTAAGTTATTGCTGTCAATGTGGAAAACACCAGCAAGGGCGAGAAAATTACTAATCGATTCGAAGCAATGGGTTTTCATATTTTTTCATTGCATTTATAGAAACAGTGTTAAGCTATCGGTGATAACTTTTCAATCTTCAATTAAAACTATTCTGAGAGAATGAGTAGAGTTTGCAATAAAGTCTTGAAATTGCCTTTTTACTAATTAAGCAAAGGCGGAGTGCCACTGTGTCAAATTGCTATCCCACCAAACATTAAATTTCTCTAGCATAACGAATGACAATAAACATGTTGTAGTAATTGTTAAAAATTAAAATAAACATCTTTGCATCAATACACAAAAAGAATCAGAGTTACTAAGTGTTTAAGATCCGTGTCCGAGAATACAATAGCTTGTGCTTAGGATGAGGTTAAGTCTGTTTATGACACTATACTAGACACTATACTATACCTATCTTTTTAATACATAATGAGCTGAGAGCTGGAGGCTATCTCGGATGCAAAAAACCTAAACAAAGCGTACTTATCAACTCTCTTTCTCTAATAAGGAACTTAATGACAAATTAAAGTGGAAATAAATATTGTGATGCTGAAGTTACTGTCCTAGCTGTATAAACAGATCTGAACAGGTATGCGACACGTGTTTGTCTATATACGCTGCCAAATACTACATTAGTAATACTGCAGAATACAGGCTCCTTAGCATCAAATCCTTTATCTTCATTTGTAGCACACTGCATGTGCACAATTATAAAAACTGTAGACATTACGATTTATTATCCATCTTACTAAGTATATACTACATACCTATATATTACCAAGTTGTTGAACTTTCTTGAAACTGCGAATAAAAATGAATATTTGATGATATTTTGTATTTGGAAAGTACTTGCGTACCTCTCTATACTATGTATATGTATTAGATAAGGAAATCACCACACCTACCTGTTCATAACTTATTCTCTATTTTCTTTCAACATTTACATAATGTAATCTACCATTATATGAACTTACTACGTACATTTACAGTAAAATATTCTAGCTTTCTCTTTCATTTTTGCTAAAATATTAACTTATTTATTTAGGTAGGTAGGTTTTTCGGAACATCTTTTTTGTAACTATTAAAGCATGTATTACTATCGGAGATAATTAACACTGAAAAGAGCAAACAATAAAATTTTAAACAAACGTTATTCTTCTAAATCTAGCAGTCTCTGCCAAGTTGTACAGTTATATTCAGTCAATATGTTTTACACAATTTAATGAAGGTATTTTGTTTCATTTTTGATTACATATGTTAATTCATCATTATTAGCTATTCTATTAAAATAATCGATTCATTTCGATTTTCTCGTGATATGATTTGTCAGATCACAAATCCCAAAATCTGTAATGTTTGCAATTGAGTCTAAACTCACAACAGGAAAACCATTGGACTTCGTCACATTATGCATGCTGCAGATAATTGTATTAATGTACTTAAACCTGAATTGGCAAGGATAATGTTATGTGCTGGACTATACTAGTATTGCACATTATGCACATTACTAAGGGGCTTTCTGTATTTCATACTTATGTTCAAATGCACACAATGCATTGCAATGCATTTGTCAACACTTTACAAGTTTACTGCTAGAGTTTTATTGCTAAGTATTCCAAAGGAGACATTGTAGCGTTTGGCAAACCATAGTAGATACACAGTACAATATTTTATTGTTATATAAATGTATTAACAATGTAAATGTGTTTGTATTGTAAACAATGTATGTAAAAGATCAGAAATAACGATTGCATTCGTAAGAAGGACAGGCGGAATATTGCACAGAAAATCTTCGTCTATAGCTTTCTTAGCTTATTTTTGTCTATCTGAAACATTAGATAATATATAAAGCAGCTGAATCTCATATGTCTGCGTCTCATGTCAATTATTTTTCAAATGAAAAGCTGTCAGTGCATCATTTGTGTTTTTTTAGTCCGTTTATGTAGCACTAAGAGACTGCAGCATTATACAACGGATCCAGTGCAAATATTGCATTTATTACTGTTTTCGTAATGCTTATATACAGAGTTTCAGTTTATTTTAATCACCAAGTTGTGAAACTTTTTAACGAATCCGTTTTTTAAACTTTAAAAAGTAAGATTTTATTTGTGTGCGTATTCGGGAGTTTAATTGACATACTTATATCGGAATATCGAGCTGATTTATATACCATGAGTCTCTACATAGGTAATTCAAACAAAGTGTGGTTGTGGTAAGTATTACTGAATCAAAAACAATTGCTAGTATGTGCATTACAGTGTTAGAACGCAGTTCAGCTTCAAAAAGAAATTTTGGAAGTCCATATTATCCGTACTGTGCCATTTCACTTGGTCTCATCATCAACTTAGTTGCAACAGAAGCTATATTTTTTGGTCGAGCGACACTTCCGCAATTAAGTGTGTATTTATAATATAATTAATATTTTCGTTTATTTTCATGACCCTGCAGCTGATAATAATTTTAATACTATTTACTAACTTGAACTATGACCATGTTTTAGATAGCTACAATGTGGATCCAAATAGTATAACTGTTTCTGGTATCTCTGCTGGAGGAGCAATGGCTGTTCAGTTTCATTTTGCACACTCCGCAATTATAAAAGGCTCAGGAACATTTGCTGGAGGTAAATCATAATTACAATATATTAACAATAATTATGAAATGAAGAACAACAATTTATAACATTTTAATTTAACAAGGTTGCTATGCTTGTGCATACGAAAACCTTCTGAACGCCATTTTCTGTCTTCAGGCCCCAGGTCTAATTGATGTAGATAATCTCATTTTGTACACCAACATGTTAGCCTATGATGGATTTATTGATTCACCTGTAAATCTTAGAGGCTCCAAAGCTTATGTTTTTCATGGAATATCAGATCAAGTTGTAAAACAAGGTTTGAATTCACAATTATATAACAATATGTAGTTAGATCAGTGATAATTTACTGTAATTAATTTTTCAAATATCAAAGTTAAATGTAAAACATAAACTCTAAATTAAAATTAATATAATTTTAGAAGGTGGAATTAAGCTGGCAGGTATGTTCAAATATTATGGCGCTGATGTTCTGGGAAAATTTGATTCTATAGCCAATCATGGCCAAGTATGTAAAAATTTATTTGAATTGCACATCAATGGAAATCCAAATTTTCTTTAGTGGAATAATTTATAAATTCTTACAGCCAGTTGACGGAAATGGATATGGAGGACCCTGCAACAAAATCAACCCTCCTCAGCATTACGTAAACGAATGTGGCTACAATGGAGCTTATGAAATGTTGAATTGGTTATATGGCAACTTAAGGAGACCAGAAAATGGGTACATTGCTGATGGGTATCTTTTTGATTTTGATCAAAGGGAATTTTTTAGCAGATCTTTATTTATCATAACTTCAATGGCGGACTCGGGTTTCATGTACGTCCCGAAAAATTGTATAAATGGTACAATTACGTGTGCACTACATGTCGCGTTCCACGGGTGCTTAGCAAATGAGTAAGTTATTGATTACTAATTGATCCTCTAATGACTGAAATGTATTATATAGGTCGTGAGCTGAAAATATCTATTAATAATGATTGCACTATATTTCAAAGGCAATTTATTGACAAAGATTACGCCACAAAATCTGGCTATGACGAAGTAGCGGAGCTCAACAATATTATTGTGGTTTATCCTCAAGCGACGGCTTCCATTGCAAGTCCTGTTGCATGCTGGGATTGGGTCGGCTACACTGGATTTACAAATTATCGTAATATTATCCTTTATAAAATACATTACTCAATAATGCAGTTTGTCACATCTAGTTTTATCTCATTTACTTTACTTCACTAAATGGTGTTTTCCTTTGTTTGACTTATTTAGTCACGAAATCTGGAGTACAAATACTTGGAGTGTATAAAATGATACAACGCATCGTATCAGGAGTATAATTGTCTAGTAGAAGTCGCGAAATAAAATATTGTTTGCAAATCGAGTAAGTTTTTGAATGCATGTTCATATATACATATTCCTAAGTATTTGTATTTCTCAAAAAAATTATTTAGGTTATAATTTGTAATTTAAATAACACAGTAAAAGTTGGTATGTCAAATGTAACATTTAGCAAGTAACCTTCTTGAATGACAAGGAACCATGCAAACAGAATTTAAATAAGTATTGCGAATTGTGATGTCAATGGAAGTATGGATAATGGATATTATACAAATATCAAATACAGTGTGTAAGTATGGATATATTGATATATAAATGTGTTCCATTGAAATCAATAAATATTAAAATATGAATAACAGCACCTATGCAAATAGTGTAATCCTCTCCGGATTTCCACATTGTGCAAGTCGAAGGTTTTTGCATCCAGATGCACTACACTAAAATTTTCATGCATACTACTTACTAGTTTCCAATGAAATCTTTTATAGTGTTCACCTGGCCATTGTTGCGAGTAGAAAGTATAAAATATATTGTTTTTAGTGCACGTTATACACAAATTATGTATGCTTATACTTGAAAGTTAACCTGCCTCACTTTAACAATTTACAACCAGCAGTTAACAAACCTTTAAAGTTTTCAATCTTTTTTTATGGCTAACATCTTTATTTTACACTTCGTTGCACATTTTCGCCCTGTATTAGCAAAACCTTTACACCAACGATAATAATATAATATTAAGTATATACCCAAAGTACATAGTATTTGAATTTGCTAGCTGGCTACTTAAAATCATTTGAAGCATAAATAATATTTTAAAGCTGAACACCTATATTATCTAAAACTTTACGTAACGTAGTACACGAAAGCTCCCTATATACTATATGGTATCACAATTTTAATGCAAAACTTTCCTCAAAATGCATCGTCCTCCTCTTTCAGTAGAGACAGCAGTAGTATATATTATACAAGGGATCTAATATGGTCGTATGCCTATGCTTGTTTCCTATTTGTTCAATTGACAATAAGTGATTGCATCAGGTTTAGTAATAATGTGCCGTGCTTTTCACTTACGAATTCATGTGACATAGGTTAGGGAATAATATCTCATTATGCTAATTGTAAATTCATTGAACGTATTACAGTAAGTGATAATGTTTGTCTTTAATACTATCAATATCATAACTGACTGTGTACATATTTGTATTACCGGGTAGTGTGTACATACTAAATAAAAGTAGAAGATGACGTTTTGAAATACATGGAAATGTCATACATTAGAACGTAAAGGCTGTAATTGGGTATGACTTGTATTTTTGCTCCTATAAGTATGCTATGATAGTGCCGAGTGTCAGTGCAGTTTACACGGAGGATTTAAATGCCCATATTAGTGGAAGTATCATTATATATTTTACGGTAGTTGTATAAAAAGACAAACAGAGTTGCAAATCAAAACCACTTATAATTTGCAACTACAGGGGATCAATATGCATCAAATTGTTACTATTTGCGTCGTAGTGCTGCTTGGTTGTACATTTGCAATTGCAGAGAAAGATGTACAACGTAAGTTTTACTCCCACTTTACTAATAAATCAATATAAATAAAACTGTTTTAAAATTGTGTTATGTTCAATGTCTTACAGCAGATGCAGTCGATGTGCAATATCATGTTTGGTACCACCCGGAACCCAATCTCTCTCAAGTTGAGTCTCGATCAATTACCGTGCCTGCCCAAAGCAAGTTTATCAACGTCATGGACGTGGCTGCAGCGTTAAATACCAAATTCAGGTAACCCAATCAGTGGCAAGTAAAAATGTGTGCCTTTTTATTAGCAGTCACAATACAAAATAAATATTCACTTTTTGCCAAATTAAAGTCAATTATTAGTTTAATTAGAGTTGTAACTGTACTGTATTTTATCCAGTCATACATAATAGTATTCATGATAAGTATATACTAATAATTCCAGCTTGTGGGACCTTTTCAACAACCTATCTACGTCTAATGAGTTAATGATTTAACGGATTTATAATTGTATAGGTATGAGTTCATTCAGTACCCATTTGGTAAATATATAACCAGTATCGGAGGAGTAAAGGAGGATGTACCAAATAAAACTCACTGGATGATTTATGAACTAAGCTCTGCGCCGTCTATCGAAGCTCCTCCATTAGACTCTGACCTTGCACCAGTCGGTAAGATAAAATTCTAAAATATGAACTTATTTTCCCGATTTTTAAGCATGTGTTGCAAAATCGTGTTTAAATTGTCAAACATTTTATTCTGATTTAGGTGTGGACGAACTGGATGTTACAAATGGAAAAAATTATTTGTTTTGGCTTAAAGTGGTTGACTATTAATTACATAATTTATTCAAATTAGTCCTACTAGTAAATATCTTAAAGCATGAAATTAAAATGAGTCTTTCCTTGGCCGCATATCTAGCAAGCACAATTTCTGCATACAAATGCACTTATTATACTATGCTATATACATATACTAGTAATGTAATACATAGCAACTTAATTTATTTATTTGTTAAATTGTTACACATCCCATCTCATCCCAGTCATCAATAAAACAAATTGTTGTGCCATAAAATAGACAAAATTAGGAATAATTAATGCTTTTATCTCTATTTACTTATCTCATTAACTTGATATTTTTCAGCATACATCTATTTACCTAATACCGTACAAAACATTTATATCTAGAATTCAAAATTCATGTTTTTGCAAAGCATTTTAAAAGGAAAATATTTAAATGTTTAATGTTCGTGACAAAAAAAATTGTACCCGGCATAGTTAACTAAATATAATCGTTTAAGTCATTTCCAATGCCACTTAAATTTTCTATATAAAATGAAAAAGGGTAAAATTAACTTTTTTATAAAAGAAGCTGCTTCTATTTTCAAGTTGCAAAGTGTTATAAAATGTAAACTGCATATAGGGAAATAAAAGTCACAAAGCAGTATATTTTGTGATCTCCGAAGTATGTAATGTGTATCTGCAGTCTCTATCTGACACAATAGATACCTAATCAGTGTTAAGTTTAAAAGTATTTATTCGACTCCACTGCATTATACCCTCATATTATGAACAAATTACAGACTGCAGATAGGTTCTTGTATCTAAATATCAGTTATTCCTTAAAATGAAAGTTGTAGTTTGCAATACACGTGTATGAGTGATAATTATTATCTCTCCTGACAGGATTGTAAGTATATTGGTATAAAAACCGTCAGTCAAAAACTGTTTTACTGCCTCTGCACTATTGTGTTATCATTGGGCACCTAATAGTATTCATTTTTCATCTGGCTGATAAAATAATTCATAACATGCAGTTTGAATGTATAATAAATAACCATTGTTCATGAAAGCCTACATTACTATATATGGGTAAATTGGTACTAACTAACACATAGGATGACAATACGCATAATATGTCTATCATGACGAGCAACACCCAATCAGTTAAGTAATTTTACGATTGGTATTAGCAAACAGTTTATTGATGCTATGTCGTAGTATGTGTGAAAATTGTATAGAAATATAAATAGTAGGTACATGTACGTTATATGTATTATATTTTACAATTATTGATAGTTAAATGCATTTCCATATAGTATAGTTATGTATGTACATAAAATAATTTGGCATTTCATCAGCTTATCTATGGTATAACAAATATACGTAAATACAGTACATTATTCATTGTAATGTAATGTACAACTACATACCTACTTGTAATTGCTTAAGCAATGAACTTTGAACTATAATAAGTGCACTGGAAGCTATCTATTATATATTGGTTGTTATCA
>JAQFYC010007172.1:0-10918 GCA_034694165.1 Tomocerus mixtus
TTTCATCCGCTCTGGATTTTCAGTGATCAGAAATTATAAACAAATACAGACATCAGTTTAAGAACAAAAACATAAACCAGCTCATTGCTAGTTAGTAAAATGATGATTCAATATAATCAATGGCTGCAAAAATGTTAATTCCTAATTCTAAAAATATTACCACTGAATTAAGCAACAGTTATTAAATTGTACATTTTTATTTCAATATTTATAGTATCAGATAAAATAAAATAATCCAAACAAAGAAGAATACAAATGGGCGCGAAAGAAAGTGTTTCATTGGCCTTCTTTTCTGTATTGACTATTTTGATAACATTTAATGGTAGCAAAGGGAGGCTAAAGAAATTCTAGGTTTGCAGCATACGACATAATGTGGGTTGAAGTGTTTCGAAATTTTTAATCCATGCAGATTTAAATCATAATTAAAGGAACCAAACGGCAAATATGTAAATATGGCCCAGTAATCAGTAAATCCATAATCTTTGTACAGTATGGGGGCTAACCAATTACTGAAGTTAGGCAGCCAAGCAAACTTTTCACAATTGAAGTTAAACCCAAATTACTAGCACAAACCAAATTTTTTAAGGACCAGGTTGTATCATACTGATAAGCATTAGGATTCAAAGCAACTGGACTAGTACCAGGGAAATCGCAGACTGGATAATCTGGATATCCATTAACATGTGTGCAAATCTGACCAGACGCGCAGTCGGAATTATTAGAGCAAACGCAGTTATCCAAAAGGGCGCAATGTTGAGTGGCAGGGTCAGTGTCAATCTTTGTCTCATTATACTTTAATCGTCTTCCGAATGCATTCAGGAAAATTCCATTAGGATCATATTGGTTCATTTTTGCAACAAAGGCAGCACGGGCAGCAGGGTTTAATTTTGAGGTCAACATTTCGGAACTGTGGTAGTAAAGTCCGGTTTTACCCCAATGGGATCTCCCGGTGAAATTCTTTGCCTGTACACATCAACAAATCAACAGTAAAAACAATTACAGTAAATACATGATTATTACTGTTAAATCTCCAATATGAATCAACGGTAAATATGGAAACACTGTTGTTTTTGTTTTGCTTACCAAAGATTGCATCATAGTCTGATAGGCAGCAAGTCCAAGTGTAGGGTCTACATATGGATTCTTCCTCTTTAACATATAAAATTCAAAATGACAAGCATCGTGTCCCTCACTGACGGACATGTACGAATCTGATCTAGCTGAAAATCTGAGAACAATTCCGTCAAAGGGGAAAACAGCTGGAGATTTGGAAAGAATATCCTTCACTGTTCTGGCATACGCTGGCAACAGGTCCAAGTCAAGAGACATTTCATTGTCAAGGAAAGTGAGATTGTTGTTTGGTCCATGAAGCCAAGGGCACTGAATAAATCCATCTTCGTAACAAATAGGTGCAAACATCAAGTCGTAGTAGCCAACAGCCGGGTTCTGTACTGTAAGCCCATTTTCTGAATAAATTGGCTGGAAGTCTGGAACTGTGTTGAGCATGGATTGCATTGTATACGCTTGGAGAACATTCATTCCAGCGTAAGATTTAGTTGATTGGAAAATCTCAATGGCTGGCGTAGTATAGGCATTAAAAGTCGTAGAAGTTGGTGGGACATGATCTGCTGTTATGGCTACTCCAGGTGTATTGACATCAACAATTGTCCAGTTGGCAATCAAAACCTTTAATATTAAATAAATAATAACTTTAAGACTATCCATTAAATTAATAATTTGAAGCACTTTCATGCCCCCGAAAAAAATTTAACTATTTATGGAGTAAAACTTACAAAATAAATTTTTGCATTAAAAAGGTATTATTTTGTCAATTTTGAAGGGGCTTATTTTTATTCTACAAAGTATCTCCAATTGAAATTATATATTTTGAGTAATTTAAATTGGCATACCTTGTTAAAGGATGGAAACCAGTAAACTGTGCATTGATCGGTATTTCGTGCGATATTGATAATTTCTCCATTGGTCATAACATCGTCGCTGATAACATAATTGTGTGCAAGAACTTTGTAAAGTGGTTCGGTTTTCAGTGTGATGTTGATAACAATACCAAGAAGCCCCAAATGTACCCGGAAAGCGTGTAAATCTTCCTCCTCTGAAATAGTTACGATATTTCCATTTCCATCAACAATTGTTAAGCCTACGACCTGTGCGGATATCGAGGAATTGTATTTAACCGTTGATCCATGGGCCCCTGTCCCAACAGCTCCGCCGACGGTAATATTTCCGTATGCTGGCGTTGTTCTCAAAGCTCTTCCATTCTGGCGAAGGAATGTTGTGAAGTCGTGAAGATACATGCCACTGCCTACAGTAGCTGTAGTATCATCGTTAACGACGGCTCCCTGGAATTTTCGCATGTCAACTGGAATTCCATCGGTGCAGATTATGTCTGACGTGGAATGACGATGTCCAAACGCTTTAACGGTAGTTTGCCTTGCATTGGCCTCTTCCACAATAGCTACAACTTCGTCAACAGTACTTGGGTATCTGATGGCATCGCTGGGTTGGCAGACGGGACCTTTCAGGTAAGAAGTGTAGGTACCTTCTGGAAGACTGTAAAAATAAGAGATATTATAGAAGGTACCATTTGAGTAAGAAATTATATGGTTATAGATATGCCACATAATGTAGTCAACAATAAATAAGAAGTAATTATTTATTAAAGATGTCAAAAATGTAAAGGTATTTTTGTTTATTTAGTAAATATTTACACGTCGACTGATGGTAAAAGTGCTGTCAGGAGACTTGAAAAAACGCAGGGCGAGAATGCCAAAAACAGTATTAGCTTACAAATGCCCATTGTTAACTTGGATTCGGTCGAATTTATCTTCTCAGACTAGGATGCACTTTGGAATCACTTTGGCCAGATGTCTATTGATTTCTGATACCTCAAGCTTTGAAAAGCATTTTATTTATACCAAATTTAGATAAGCGGTGCCGCATAACTTAATTCAGTTAATGCCATTTGAATGTATAAATTATATTCAAGTATATATAGCCAAACATTATTTTTGTATTTCACTGACATGAGTAAATTGACACTGACATTGATGCGCATAAATCACCCATTGATTTTGCAATTTAAGTATGTAACACTTGCTATAATTAGAATATATTTATATATTAATTGTGCGATAAGTATATAAACTGCCTTGAACTGTATTTACATATTTTCCCAGGTTTAAACACCTCAATTTTAGCTTTTTTAAGGGCAAGTGCAAACAGTATATTTTAAAAAGAACTGGCTTTTAACATAGCATACAATTGCGCATTTCATCTTAATGCAATGAACCATGTTTAGTCATGGGCATGTAGCATCATGTATAAAAATTATAATATCTTCATAACAACGGCGCATGATAAAGACCAAATTCTTTCTTAAGTATTCCTAGCTGCTGAATAAGGAGAGATCTTAATTGGTAGCGATCTATTAATAACTAGAGGAACATAATATTTTTAAGAGTGAGACCCCGTGACTGTGCACAGTGCACACGGTAACCAAAAACTGGTGCACAGTACACAGAGTTTCCACTATGTATGCATTCACTATGCTGAAGATATGCAATTACAATGTGTTAGATAATGGTATGAAGATGTGCGCTTCAATTCAAGAGCAAAATCCGTTGAGACGTTTTCGAGAAATCGCCAAAATACGCGAAAAAAAGTTTGTTTACTTTTTTCGTCTACATTTTGATAATCAAGTAGAAGCAGAATAGCATTTTTCCACATTGCACATTATTCATGGTAACAGTAGTATGCATTGCATTGTGCATTTGCCACTAGGCAATATTCTCATCATATGATGTGAGATGCTGCTAAATATTGATGGTGGTCCATTCTGGGTCAATAGATGGGTTCCAAAAGTCCCCCAAAAATTAATGTGGTACGAATACAAATACCTACTAATAGACTGTCTTATAAAGGTTTCTTATAAAGCCTCCCTTCTTTGTGAAAGCCTTGTATAATTATTGATTATGGGGGAATATTAACCGAATATATATTAAAATTCTAGTAGACAGTTATTGATAATTTTGTTTGCGAATGTCTGATGGATGGAATGCTATAGTGCAATATGTTAGCACCATATATTATTACAGGAGAATTGTGACGGTATGCTACCGGCGCATTCTCTCATTATTTATATGCGGATCCAGGTGAATGACTGGAACCCGACAAGAATTGTATTATGCTAATTAGACCAAAAGATGCTTTGGCTTATGCTTCGCCATGCGTCTGCCATACACTTTACCTGTGCTTAATGTTATGTATGTTGTGTGCTATTACTAATACTAATGATGTGATCGGGATAATACTGTTGTCTTTCTCATCTTTATTATATCTACCTCATCTCCTCCATCATCTTCATAAATACCCACAGTCTCCATACACACACATTAGTAGGGAATATGACTTCTTCCTTATAGCATATATTACATTATTATTGAGAAATATTAGTGCAAGTACATACTAATGCATGATTTGAAATGACATAATGGTACTTTAGAAAACACTAAGTTACGTAATGGGTTCAGCTGTCTTATATTTTAGCAATACTATTTACGTCTTAATAATTGGAAACCAATAGAGGCTTGTGCAGAGGAAATGCCTAACAATTTTCAATATTAATTAATTTGGATTCCACAGGAGGCTATACTTTACTTTCATTGTTAAATTGACAATTTAAGTATTCTATAATATACAAATATGACAAAAGACAATTTATAGTTGAAGTATACAAAATAAAATCCCTTATAGTTTATTTGAAAAATATTTCTCAACAAAGTAAGCAACGGAAATAAAATTAGAGTTATTAAAATTTTGCGCCATTATTCCTGCGTAGTAGCCCTCCCCTTTGCTGAGCCATATAGTACGCTTTTGGTCAAGTCTCACATTGCCCCAATAAGTTGGGGCATTGCGGGAAAGTAAAATTTATCCTTGCATTGAAATCCGTTAACACAATCCAAAAAGTCTAAGACGTTTAAAAATTACAAATATATAAAAAATATAAAAGCCTCTCACTTTTGCACCTCTCTAAATGGCCAAACTGATACAAACTGATTCACCCTCAGTACTAATGCTATCGAAATGGGTAAGCAGAATTCAAAAAAGTTGCCTGAGCCGCCAGCAAGGAAGCATTTCCTAGCCACATACTATCTTCCCCGTGTTAAAATCCTATTTCCACTCCTTATTACTCGTACACTCCCATAAATTATATTATGATAAAATAATTGAAAATGTATCGCCAGTGTTTACTAAGCTAAACAGTTAATAACATGTACGTACTATATTTATCTGTCTTCGTAGTAATGTGCTAGGACATGCATAATAGTACTAGTGCCTGCCAAATAGACTGTAAAATTCAGCTAAAATACATAAATAACACAAAATAAAACAATGATAATGTTTGTGCTGATAATGAGTAAAAGATACACATTCACAGGATGGTGACTATGTGAAAACAAATTCGAACATTTTCCTTGGACAAAGAACAGTAATACAAACTGCATAATATTTAGGTAAATCTAATTATGGATAACTACACATTCATTATTCATGCAATGTCATTTCATATATTTTATACGTGTTAATAAAGCTTTCTACTATTATAGGTATATTAAAACAGATACTTAGGTATGCGTAAAGCTAATAAAATAAGCCAACTTGTCACTTTTGAGGTTTAAGCAAATAAGCAATCGTCAGAACTATACTACGATAATCCTAAAATATAGGCCTTAGTCTTTCTGACAGCGCATTTCCCTTATATTTGGTAAAACTAAATTAATTTTCTGACTACATTTTAATCTCTTTGTAAGTTAGTATGCACCTTAAACGGACGCATTGTACTTTGATGACCAAAAATTGACAGATTCCATCCATTCGGTGCAACATCCGGTATATCAGATAGTTTATATAGTAATAATTTGATATTTAAAGGGAAATTTAGTAACCCAATGCATTGCACTCCGAAAATCAGAAACTAATTTACGAGGCCTCCCAAAAATAAATTTGGCTTCTTCTGTATTCTTGTCTTGGTGAAAAATTTACTTCGGCAGACTCGGTATCCATATTTAAATACTACAATTTGAGAAAAATTGGTTCAAACTATTGAAAAGGTACCTAATATTATTTTTGAACTATCGAACTACTTATACTTACACAAATCTCTATTTTAGTTTATAGATGGTCTTGTTACAAAGGCTTTGGATTTGGCGACACCATTTACACAAACTTCGATGTCAAGGCTGCATTCTACTCTTTTTGGAAAAGGTCGAGCTTCAAGATCCAGTGACATTGCTATATTTAACAAGTCAGACAAAGTGTTTAAGTTGAAATACAATCACTGCACGTCTGGAGGATGGTCCTCAGCTTTGATGAACATATTATTCCTCCTCGATCGACTATTGTATACGGAGCAGAAAGTTACGGTTTTATGACTGGCTATTCAAATTGTATTGTTCGATACAAAAGTTCTGACAAATCCGTATCTTTTGAGCTTCAAACAAGCAACCCATATTGGTCAAAGAATTCCGCATCAGGAAACGGTAATGGAGTTAAGGTATTAACAATACTTGGAAAAGGTATGCATAACAACATCAAGTTCTTTATTGAGCCCATACCCAAACTGATATAATTGTCAGAGAGGAGTAAATAATAAATAATAATGTAAAAAATATTCATACCCAGTTACAGTAAAGAGCAGTTTTGTAAATAAAATAATTCTCTTCTTTTAAGATATCGTCATTGTTCCCTTTAGCTATATTTGTTAGCTAACTTCTTCTAAGTGCAATTACAGTATATATCTTCCCAAAGTAACGTAAACATATTATACTTGGATAACTATTCTTAAAATATGTTTATAAAACATTTCATACAATGGCATTTTTGTTTAATTGTGCTTTTAATCATAACTTCTTAAGTGTATCACAATTCAAAAGCTGCATTACAGTTTTATCTTATTTTTCAAACACCATAAGTATATCTTGCCCTTAATACCTAAGCATACATGACATTATCAAGTTTAGCCTAAAACTCCATACTGTGGATGTGACTGAATGTCGTCCAGATATTTTTTCATTTCCATAATTTCTGAACAACTTGGAAACGCAACGGATATTTTCATGTTGTAGAGTTGTTGAAGATAATCTTTAGCTTCCCGTACAGTTTTCTTTCTCATTATTGCCAGCTGGAATGCATCATTGAGGATTTTTGTTATGTTATCCACTGATGCTTGGACGAGGTCAAGTTTTGTTAATAACTGATTGACTAATACAAAAGCCTCATCTATATCGTCACGTGGTGATCCAAAACGGGCCAAGCGTTCAAGTTTAGAGTCAATGTCCCTGCACTCTTTCATTATTTTTTTCATGTCTTCGTCATAGCAAAAACAATCCTCTGGACAAATAATTCCATATTTTACTTTGAGCATCTGTCTCACTCCTGTTAAAGGTATGTTGGCTATTACATCCTTGTAATTTGTGTAGCTGATTGTAATTTCTTCCCCTTCTTCAATATCTCGTCTAGAGAAAAGAATTTTTACACCTAGTTCTTTATCTTGTGTATGACCAGCATTGGAATGACACATGTGGTTTGCACGGCACATCCTTAAACAGATAACAGACTCCTCAGGGTGGTTTCCCAAGCCATTTAGTTGGAATTTCTGCTCAAAAGTCCCGTTGATGGGCATGAGATCCATGATCCCTGGATGATCCTTCGGTCGAATACATTCCACAATTATCCTTGAGAATTTGGGAAACTTGCGTTTAGCAATTAATCCAATTCCCTTGCCAGGAAAGGGAACAACTTCCCAATCCACATCTTCCTCGCCACATTCAAGAGAGCACCAATTTTTGTGGCCTTGACCTTTTCCCTTACGACGCCAATCCACTTTTTGGCACTTTTTACTGCAATATGCTCGTTTTCCACATCCACTACAACGTTTAACTGCTTCTGCTCGGATTACGGTCAGACAAAATGCACAGTGTCGAGTAATTCCTTCGGTTTCAGTACTCATTTTTCTATTTACGAACGAAGATCTTAAATGTACACTAAATTAGAAAAAAGATCTAAGAAATAACTTAAAGTATGTATTATTTCTAATTGAAGATTAATATTACTTTAATATTCCCATTCTCTTGACTATTTATTTATTTGTGCGCTTTGCATGCTTCAATTTGCTGGGAATAAAATAATAAGTTACAATGAAGCCAAATGAAATGGCTTACATGAGCAGCCAAAGCCAAATAGATAAGTGTATACTCAAATACCGATAACGATAAGTAGTATTATTGATATTGATAGTGGATATGAATATGAAAGATTATGTTTAAATTATTAATAAGCATTATATCTGTGGGTCCTATTCAGAGAAAGAGCATGAGAAATATGCATATACCAGCGAAGCAGGCCATCATGCAAAGGTACAATGAATTATCATTGAACCGCACTTTTTATCTATTCTACGGAAAGTAAACAAATTTTAGCACATCCATAGATACATTATTACCATTACAAAGTCTCTATGGATGACTTAGTATAGCATCATCCAATAAGCAATATTTCATCCATAACACAACATACTTAATTTTACTAGAACCATAGTGGCTGCTGCTAGGCGAGAATCTGATAATTTTTTTTCAATGTTATTTTAGAGTTCATGACAACCTAGATAATCATATAATTAGTAATAATTATGTTAAGTTTTTGCATGAATATATTCATTGTTGTATGCTCTTCGATTGCTCTACTTTTCTTTTCCTCGTACTGTATAACTTATATTATCTATAAGGACCAGCTTTAATTATGTACCGATGAACAAAGATTGATCTGAAAACAATCTAAATCCGCACAATGTTCCGATCTTCTCTGAATTGCAACTCTGTTTTGTACAAGTGGACTATAATTTATATATTCTAATCGCCTATTACAAAAATGCAGGAAGAGAAATAATGAAACCTTCAAAAATTATTTTTATATATATATTTACTATAGGATCATTCACATTAATAAGTACACACACATTCGCTTGACAAAATAAAATCGTTACCGATTTCCCAATCATACAAATATCTCGTACATTAACACATTTTCATAATTTACCCATTAATTAACTACAAATTAAACTCAACTTAATTCTAATTATTTTATATAAGACGATAATACGATTATCAGTTAATGAATACAGTTAATACAACAGTTAATCAAAACAGTTAAACTTCTCACCATTAGGTTTACATAAATAATTATTAGTTAACCAAGTCTTAAAATATTCTACTTCTGGGCATTACTCCGCAACCGGTAATGCTTTAATTACATTTATTATTATTGCTGGTAACCTATGCAATCCACAACATCCTACATTAATGGTCGGTTTTTGGAATACCAGATGTCATTATGAATTATGAAAATGCTGATGCATGATTTATATAATAATGCAGCATTCAGGGTCGCTGTAATCGTAGTAATCGACAATTTCATCCATTTCTTCCTTTTGAATTGCTTCGATGTTGTCGAATAGTGCCTCTGGATGTAAAACAACAAAAATAATCATATTATATTTTTCAGTAAATAGGATTTTCTGCGTAATAAGCAATTGTGTGGAAAACTGTTAAAATTCCTACTCTGGCACAAAAACTGACATTAAAGACGCACATACCGAATAAGCTTTAATAAGTGTATGGTACCTGATGTTAATATAATGTTAATATATTTAAAATTCAAAACAATCAAGTCAGAATCCATTTAAATACCTACTGTAAGTACCTAATAGAATAAAAATATTCAAAATAAATCGATGTATTATGACGTTAGCTAATTACCTGCAGCTTCAGTATGGAATTTCTTAATAGTATTGTACAATTTGAAGAATGTTGCCCTATCATCCTTGTGTATGCACCACACCTTCAGAGTTTCACGAATAATGATGGGCAAATTATTACTCTTGTGGCAATGCACAATGGCCTCCTCTTCGATGGATTCGGATGAAAATAGCTCCTCTTGTATCTTCTCCCAAGGCATTTTCAAAGATACTGGATAATCAGCGGCCAAAATCATAACAATTTCATTATGAGATCGTTTAGTCACTGTCAAATAATTAGAAATACTATTATTATTAAATGGAAATTGAAGTCTATACACAATTTTCCATGATTACATCAAAACTAATTGATAACTAAAATAGTATGAGGCAAACTTACCCATTCTTGGAGTAAATAATTTATAAAATTGATAACAGTTAAATAAATGAAACTACGAACACGAGTATCTAACCTTTGAAATTGTATTTATGTTCAAATCCCCTTAGTATTTTTACAACTTCATCATTTCCGGTAGTCTCCATAATGTCGATTAATAAATTAAACCAGTTCTCCACTTCATGTTGTCTCAACATACGCCTATAAATCACATCTGCTCTGCGTGATTGGTAGCCCGTTCGATTATTTGATTTCTGTGAACGAAAACAAGACAAAATTATGTTTTGTATTTGTATAACATATATTATTATATCATAGACAATAGAGAACATAGCTAGACAAGGCAATTTTTTTCCCCTGTTATTATAATTAAATCTTACAAGTAACGTGGCTTCACTTTTCGTCATTATGCCATTTGCGACGAGCAAAGCTAATATGCCGCCCGTGTTTTTGCTCGTTGTGGAGACTAAAGTTGGCATTTTCTCATTGATGTAGTCTCTTTGGAAACGATCCATTTTGCGTTGTTCCAATGTTGGAATTTTCTCATTGGTGGAGTCTTTTCGGGAACGATCAATTTTGCGTTGTTCCAAAGTTGGAATTTTCTCATTTATGGAGTCTTTTCGGGAACGGTCCATTTTGCGTTGTTCCAAAGTTGGAATTTTCTCATTGATGGAGTCTTTTCGGGGCCGATCAATTTTGCGTTGTTCCAA
>JAQFYC010007173.1:0-10917 GCA_034694165.1 Tomocerus mixtus
TGGAATAATAGTAACCCCGCAAATGCAATAATCGTGCTTACATAATAATCCGTAGATAGTTTTTAACAGGTCAATTTGATCCCATATTGACCTATTATTATGTTCATGTTAGAAATCATCTCGGTATCAATTCCCAGACTGTCATAAAAGGATCACTGCATTATATATTGCTTAGAGAAGCAGTCCTAAATTCAGTGGCAAATGGGGAATGGTGTACACTCACAATATCAATTCTAATTACTTAACATTTGGGAATTCTTAGCAAGCCAGTGCGTGAAAGAGTATCTGAAAGAGTTTAGCTCTTTGCCAATTACAGCAAGATGTTTGTTCATGCAAAATTAACCTTCTTTAATACTATATGATATTACATACTATAATGCATAAAATGTAATACTCATTCATTAATTTTGAAGTAGAGAATCGACAAATATTCATTAATTTACTATTTGTAACCAAATCAATGTTGTGCCTACTTAAGTTAAGCTTATAGTAAGTAAATAACTTGTTATAATAAGTGCAATATAAAATAGTAGCAGAACTGTGATGTGATTTGTGAATGAGAGTGTAATATAGTAACATGCACTTAGGTTTTAATATTTATTAGAAAAGGATTTTTGTAGTTTACTGATTGTCGGTACATGTTATAAGCAGGTATTATTAAGTAGTATATTGCATGAAAAGGTGTCTAAACAATGATACGTAGATATGAAGTAGTCAAGTCATGTAAGCATCTATACTTTTAGCTTTACATACCTACTTTTTTAGTGCATATAACTTAAGTCTTGCTAATCTATTAGTGAAAAGCGCATCTAACTAACGTAAGTAGAAGTTTAGAGTTCACATTAGAGCATAGGGAGAGAAGGTTAGTTTAAACTCAATTTATGTCCAATTACTTTACACATGAAAACCGTAGTATTTAGATTGAAATTGCTTTAACAGGATTCTAAATGAGCAAGTGTATTGGCTTGGATTGTTGCTAAGAACCTGTAGGGATTATAATTTTAAAGGTTTTTAAGTACTTTAGTAGTACCTACTTATGGTTAAGCTAAGTATTCCACATGAAACCAATAAAATAAAAGTTGTTTTATTTTATATCTCTGTCCTGTCCAGTTGCCATTCCATTATGTTATGAAACTGAACCGAAATGA
This sequence comes from Tomocerus mixtus, assembly GCA_034694165.1. Lineage (NCBI taxonomy): Eukaryota > Metazoa > Arthropoda > Collembola > Entomobryomorpha > Tomoceridae > Tomocerus > Tomocerus mixtus. The sequence continues at coordinate 1,149 of JAQFYC010007173.1, forward strand.
AGTTGAAGTTGTCATATTAAAGCCATTTATTAGCTTTGCCATGCATACTGATGGTTGTGTTGGGTTGTATTTGTATCTTGTATGTGCCATAGAGGATGAGGATGAGATGTTGTTGAGTTTGAGTTGACTATCTTGCAGTGCGGGTGAAGATAGACCAGATAATAATAGGTTTTATATAGTCTACAAGAACCTTTTAAGTTCTGCGGCAAACCTCTGTGACGTCTTTCGTTCACTGTAATTTACGACAATAGCACTTGACACTAATGACATTAAAATGCAAAAATGGCCCAGTGCTCTGTCTATGTGTTGTTCTTCTAGTTTAATGCATTCATATTTGTAATTGTGTGAAGAGACTGAGAAGATAGCGAGGCAAGGAGTTGTGTGGAAACTCTACCAGCATAACTGCAAACTTAACTGGCAGGACTCCGAACGAAGGAGGACAACTATTTATCAGAATTTATGAGTCTCTTTACATTTTCTGTATTAGTTTAACATTCCTGTTGAGATGCGGTCGTCGCCTCGTATAACTAATTGTATCCTCTTCTCAAAATTGTCTATATTCTAAATTAAAGCTAAATTACCTACCACAAACAATACATTTGCTCTCGCCTGGCCTATCTATGCATTTATTTACTTTGTTTTAAATGTATGCAAAGACATTTCTGTAGTTGCACTTAAGCAATTGCTTGCACATTCATGTAATCTCTATATGTATGTATGTATGAATGTATAAAGATTTTTTATTCAAAATGGTAGTCCCAAAAGTCCCAATCCCAAATCTCATGTCTTACAATAACATTCAATTAATCAACTTAAGTATTTAAATGAACTGTGTTGAGTGTTGACGTGTTATATTTTATCATTTCATGTGCAATCGCTGACAGACATTAGTTTTATTTTTAATAGCATCACTATCTGTATTTACATACGTATTTTCACACCTTGTTTCACACTTGCACCCAGAATACAATAAATAGGTACTTTTGTAGGGCTTGCCAAGGAAAATAATATTTATGTTTTCTTTCTATGCAAATTATAAGCAAAAATAAATAAAACAACAGGATAATAATATGTATTGAAAGTGTGTAATTAAGATTGCAAACACACACTAAAAGAAATATTACCGTACCTTTATCTTTTCAATTGTTTTTGTTTACAAATGCAGACGAAGAAACTATGTTTCTGTTGTTTATTATGTGATGATGTGCCAAATTGATTCTTTCCATTTCGTTTCAGTGAAGATAGTTTGGTATGATCTTAACTTATACAATACACAATACAACAAAAATTTATGCTATCTACTGAGAGGAGACTATTGCTTTATGTCGTGTGAATAAGCAATAACATTTTTGATTTTTACTACTCAATTAAGTAAGCCTGTTTTATAAGCATTGCTAATTCATGCATAATATTACCAAACATTTTAAAATGCATAATTAGACTGATTTAATCTGACAAATCCTGCATGTGCGTAATAAAATTAGCCCAGTGTTATGATAATGGAATTGTTAATACTTACAACAGAAACCTTCAATGAATATGTACTATGACACAACTACTATATGAGTACACTAATCATGACTTTTACTAACTTTTTCCTGACAATTTTACTACTAAGTTTACTAAAAAACTAAATGTGAAATGCCAATGAATTAGGTATGGCATAACGGTTTTTTGCTTGGAATTTATTACAAATTAAAATGATTATTAGATTTAGTTATGATACATTTATAATAAATATATGAACAAAAATTATTTTTATTATTTTTCCAATATCAATAGATCGTAGAACTTTCTGGCAATCTATAGCATTTTGTACATACAAATATGATGTGCTTATAGCGAAAATAAGTGGTGGGGCTTCTAATCTCTACGCACTGATACATACTGTCTGTTTCTTGAAAAGGTGTATAAGTTGTCACTTTGGCATGTACAACGTAATCAATTGAATTGAAATGAGTTTTTGCTTTGCAGAACAACTAGAAAACAGTATGATTGGATTGTCGGTACATAGTGGCAGCAAGATTGCAAATCTTTAGCTCTATTGTGATATCAACTTTGCACGAATCAAAATACCTGCTTTTTAAATTGACAATGAGTTTGGGTAGTGTTGTGCTCTCCCTCCTTTTTCTGGAAAAAGTACTTTTGTAAGGAAAACTAGAATACTGAACTTAGTATATGTACCAATATCATACTTGCATTTATTTACAGTAAATTATACCTATACGTTTTATTGATATGAATTAAGAGTACCTTCAGAGTCCAATCCCAATTGTTGCGGTGTAATTAAGGTCTTATACTTTAAATTATAAGTATGTGTGTATGTACAATGTACTTACAATCAATTCAGATCAGAACTTAGGGCAAATAAAATTTAGAAGATGATAAAGAGCCATGTATTATCGAGGACGACGGTCAGTCAGACAAATAAAATACGGATGCAAAGGTTCAGTACAAAGACCTCTTTTTTTCTGTTGGCTGTTTTTGTGTCTGCAAAAGTCCATTAGATTACACTACATTAATAAAATGCTATGCTTGCTTACGTGTATTGATGCGGTGGCTACATCTCGACTGATGATGATTTATACTCTGAAGAATCTAATCTGGAATGTCTAATGCCTAGACGTGCTTCGAGCACTAATACCTTTTGAATACCATGCTACACTCATTGGTAAATAAATATCATGTTATACTTTAAGTTGGCATCATTTTTCTTCAGCTCAGCTTCTGGCAATGCAATGATGATATCTATTACATTTGTGCATGGATGTACCTACTAATTGCAATTGTACATACTAGTATTACTTTAGGTGGACCACCAAATCTTTAGTATATAATAGTCAATAGTCTATACAATTGCAGTCGAATTTCACATAAAAAAATAAGCTGGACCTCTCAGAGACCTAAGTGTTTAACATAACATACAATAAATATGTGAGTTAATATTGTTCTTTCAATGCTTTGTAATTCACTAGTGCGTTAGCGAAAGCTGGTTTAGTCTGAAGTTATAGCTTGACATCCTATCGGCAATAGTTTCAACAAAAATGAAGTAAATCGAATCCCAAGCCTAAGGTAATACGGTAATGGGAAGGAACATTCCGTGGGACAGAAGAGACCAGTGTTACAATGCGATTTGCACATCAGAGAAATCCACATAGAACCATGGACAATATTTCTGTCATCACGATGTTGGAAATCCCTTTTTTCATTTTTATTCGATAACATAAGAATAATTTTGGAAATACTTGTGTATATTGGCAGGATCAAACTTAGTATGCGTACTAATATTGAAGTCACGGTTCGAGGGTCGTTCTGTACTCCGGTCTCTTCTGTCTAAGGTCTTTTCCATGATAAGGGGTGTTCCGTTCGTTCTAGAATCAGGCAATACAATAAACGTATTGTATGATACGCATACTAACAGTTACTGGTATTGTTGGCACCACAAAGCGGTAAACTCGGCAAACAATTCCGCAATATATTTAGAAATATACCCGTTCGCAACAACATCTGCTTATTACATCAAAGACATGTGAAAACTCCAAATAATACGCTTACCTTTTCACGCATTTAGTGCACTTTTTGTACTTTTGCAATAATGTAGTAATTTTATGGGTCAGTAGTACGTAATATCGAATTAAATGACATTGATTTCAGTTCAGGTCAAAAATTGAGTTACTGTAAATCGGTATGGTTGTATTTGTCTGGCTATTTCTACCAAGCTTCGGCTTTAAGGCTGCTGTGTTGGTTTGGGTTATGAATGCAAATTTTGAGACATTGCTGGTCTGCCGTTTTGGGGCCTTGGCAAAAGTTCTCTGACTGCCTTTTACCCTAAGGTACCATGTTAACATAATTATTGGTGTCGAATAAGATTCAGTTCAATAAGATGTAACGTTAATATTTTTTAAGATTACTTCGACTTACTTCAGTCATCTTTAACTTCATTGTTATTGCTACAACTTTTATGATTTGTACTTGTCTACTTACGGTAATAGTATATGTACTCGTGATATTGGTATACCAGCATGTTCTTGCGTAACTTTTTATGAGCAAATAAAATAAAATATTTGAGTCAGAGCAGATTTGTGGACATAATTCATTGCTCTGTTTAATTCTGTCAAATACTGCTGATCTTATTGCCGAAAGAAAACATGGAGAAAAATGATAACGTCACTCGTTACCTAGTTTGAGATTGTATTTCACGGAGTAAGAAAAGTAGGGAAAGTATATAGGTTTTAGAGGTATGTATCAATGTGCGTCTTTTGTATAGCTTCTGAAATAGAATTAGTTAAGAAAGAATGCTATCTATAGAAGTAGAGTAGACTAGATAGTGTGTATTTATATTCTGTCTATGTACAACCACAGGCCATATAAACACAATCAGGCCATGCCCCATGACATGACATACTTGGGTAACTATAATATACCGATCCGGCTCTCCGATCTTACTCTAAAGATATAAGTCCAAGAAAAAGTAGACGTGGAACTAGTTTAGGAAGAATCTGTTCTCCTGTACTGAATTCTAGTTTTTAGTTTAGTTGGCTCTGACAGTTTTTGTTTAGGACATTACATTGTGTGTGCGAAATTCGTCCATTCCCAAAACTAAAATAACAGTACAAAAACTCGCAACATACGCACATTCATTTTGTAACACATATATATGTAGCTATTTGCGAGGACGAAGAAGAATGAAATAATCTGTTTTGCTCAGCTCGCCTAACGTAACCGGAGCGAAGATAAGTCTTATTTGGGATGTGATGGGAGTTTGTGTCGAGTACGTCTCAAAAGTAGGAGATATGGTAAGGTAAGGTATTCTATTGTGTGTGTGTTTGTGTTGTGTATGTGTATGTGTATAAATTTTGTTTCACATTACATGTATGTATACAGATGCAAGTGTGTATATAAAAATCTCATGAGGCACGTGGAGGAAACAATCGATGGCCGAAATTAGAGTTGGAATGGCTGATCAGCAGGAAGTCGGATGGATGAGATGAGACTTTGTCGTAAAAATAAAGTTGAGTTGAGTGGAATTGGTTCGGTAGAGGAGTTCCTTTTCCCTGCCGACATACGTAAGTACTTACTAACCATACCATCCTCCTCCTCTCATCCTGAGTCTCACTCACTCACTCACGACTAACTAAGTAAGTAGTTGTACTATGTTATAGTAAGTAAGGAAGACTCAGAGCCAAGGAAGTCAGTTCTCAGTTCAGTTCAGTAGCCGTGGCGTGGTAAAAGTTCAAGCTCAAGCTGAGTGACTCGTATGCTATGGTCTAGTCTAGAGTTCTAGAGGTTCCTGCCACAAAAGAGACAAGTAGCAACTTTTACTTGACTCCATACACGTGGCTCAGTTTCAGATTCAGATTCAGCTTCAATGTGGCTTTGCTTTACTTTGCCCTAAAATGGCCCTTTTCGATTCCCAGACGGAATTGCGTGCCATGAAAAATCCTGAATCTTTTTCTATGGTATACCAAACCATACTACTTATTCTTACTACTGTCTGATTATGCCACGACCAAGCCAAGATTTGTTTTCTCTATTAACTCATCCAGGCTAAACAATAGAAATCTTTGCTGTAAATCTTGAGATGTGGTAGAATTTGCCAAAATGCGAATTCTGCGAATAAGAGCAGAGGAGACAATAGTTGATATCTGTAGTAGGATGTTTGATGTAGGAAGGAAGTGCGTTCTCAAGTTATACTTAACGAAAACAAAACTTTCCTAAATCCTCTCTCGGTTACACTTTAGTATTACAGATAGTGTAAGCACAGTATTGCATTTGTTTGTGTCTAGTGTCTATACATTAATGAAAACACTCGAAACTACTTCACTTTCACCATTTACAGACGCAATGAGATAAATTGTTTAGATGAGAGAGATTCATGAGGTCGGGATACTATTATTATAATAGGATCGAGGTGATGACATTTCTTTCCTAGTAAGATGTAATTGTTAACACCAAAATTCTTACTATATGGTATTGGTTAAAGTAGTATCGTACGTATAGTATTTATTTAGGTACGGAAAATTATTAAACAATCTATAATTGTATTGAAAATAACAGCTTGTTTGGGAATTGGGATGATAAACATTATTTTCATTAAACCCTAATTAATAAATCTGTGTATGTAGTTAAATAAGTAGATAGCAATCTTGAAATTAAGTTAACAAGGTTTATTTGTGCTCTATTGGCTTTTTCCTACACACGAACATGCAATAATGTAAGTCTTACTGCATTTTCGTAATAATTAATACGCTTAAGAGTTATAGGAGTTGCAATGCTGAAAATACAAGGAAGCGAAAGAAAACAAGATTTACGATTAGCTTACGTTTCAGTATTCCATTGCCAAACAATCGAATCCTCCCTACCATAGATTCTGAAAATGATTTGCCATAAAATAATTTATAAAGATATAATAAGTCTTATTATATTTGTCGTTTTATTTCCTTTGTTGAGTTCTCTATTGTGAGTTTTGCTTAGTCATACTGTTACTGTTGTACTTAGCTCTGTAAATCTAATCTAACGAGTCTCACAAAGCTTGTCTTCCAGAGATTGACTCACATTGAGAAGGAGATTCCACTTGTGTGGAGATTCCAGATTACATCAGAATCGTCCTACATACGCACGCAGCTAAACGAAGAGAGTATCTTTTGACTTTGTTTTCAAGTAGTTACTTTCACTCGTTTAGATATTAGATGCTTAGCTAAGAGTTATTATAGCATGGAGCAAGTAATAAATGAAGTATACTGATAAGTAACCTTATTATAATAAATCGTGTAGACAGAAGTATGTAATAATCATATTATTTAAGTTAATAGGTAGACTACACACGTCTGTACTTATTTATGTAGGTAGTTTGTATCATATGTACGTTACTATTATCTTTTCGTGCGTAGGAAGGTATGCCACGTGCCGTTCTCTGTATTAAACTTTTTCTTTTTTGCTTTATTTGCTGTTATTCCTTGCTTTAGCCCAGTTTAGTTTACTTTAGTTCGCTTCATTCCACTTTGCGCTAGTTAGAGTTGGATTCTTGCTATTCTTTGGCCTGATATGTAGAATAATGAGATAAGATGAGAGTTTCAATAGGGATGTAGAATTAAATTGCTCAGGACATTTCTGTCAGTACTCCAATTTCAGATGAAATGCCTACCACAGTAGCTACTATGCATATGAAAGGTTTATTTCAAGTACCGGGCTAGTCAGTAAACTCAATTTGCTTGAAAATATTCGAAAAATTCCTTGCCAATCTCATCCCCTTGATGCGAGATTCTTTTTCTGGATTGTGTTTGCGTTCAAGGTAGCGTATTTTATGACAGTGCGTGCACGCTCCATGGAACTTCGTTAGAATATATTATGCAAATGCGTAGTATACAAGCTATATCTATAATATGTTTTATGAATGGAAAATTTTCTATTTAAGTGGTACATCATGTCCCATATTCATAAACAGTTTAAGTGGGGATAGCTTTCTTTAGTGAAAGTAGTTCCATTCCAATAATATTATATGACGCACTTTGTCTGAATGTATGTATGACGAGTTACTTAAGTTTGCATGTTTTTCTTGTCCTGGAACTATTATATAGACTTTTATTTACGCTTGATTAACAAAATGTATTACAACTACACTCAAGAAGGTGCCGTTATTTATAGAAGTTAGAAAAGCTGAAATCCTGGACGGATGTAATCATATTTTTTGCAATGAAATTTCAAAATGGGGAAGACGTTTACTGTAGTAGTGTCTATAAAGTTTAAGTATAAAGACGCATGTGGCACTTCAGAAGAATGTAATAAAGAACAAATATTTTAGTTGTGGAAGATTTTTTATGTGGAAACACTAACTTTCATGTGCTAAGAACGCCTTTCTTTAGTGACAAACTTGACATAATATTTTTAGAGTGTAAGTAGGTACCTCCGGTAACGATTAGAGGAAGTTAAGTAATACGTATACATGTAAGTAACAAATAAGTTCCAAGTTATATTTTGAAGGAACTTAAAGCTCCAGTGTTATTATAATATAACTCAGATAAAATTCGTCTTTAAGTCTATGACGAAATAAATCGCACCGAAATGATCACTAAAAGTCACAAAAGTTAGGCCGAACAAAATCCTATGACCGTATGAAGTATATAATTTTTAACGCTGAAGCTCTATTTTTCTTCGTTCACTAACATCTATATCTTAAGAAAACTAACACAAGAGTAAGGCACAAAGTATACGAAGATCATAACTTAATGACGAATAAAGTACTACATAGTAGTTTATTTCTGCTACCAACTTCCACTCAAATATCTCATGAAATGAATTGATGTTTTCCTTGAGGCGACACGTGGAAATATTTTACGCATTTGTCAGCATCAACATTTCCATCAGATAAAATCATAAGTAGTAAAAGCCAAATACCATGTCAGTCATTTCTGAGCGATATGTGCATAATACATAATACATACTGCATTAAGCATGTTTTGTAGTAGTATAGGCTGATATGTAGCTAAAATTAGCTTCTTGTAAAAGCATAACAATATAACACTGAACTAAATAAGAAATATTTATTATTTTGCAATAATGAATAGCTGATTTACAACTACGGGGACAATTCCTGAAATGGTTGATTTGAATTTTGTTAAAACAGAGTACGTTCACTCAGGTAAATCAGGAATTATAAAGCCTATTGGCCTATTTTTACTTTTATTACTGTGAGGAAATTGTCTGTAAAAATACTAAGTAAATAAAAAAAATTATCATATATTTTTTAAGCTAAGTCCAAGCTCTTTGAGCCCACAAATGTAATTAAAACGCACGTAATGTATACTGCATGCTAATTATACATACACTACTCAGTGTATTTCATTACTAATTGTATCATTATTTGCATATTGGCTTAGGTTACGTTAATCTCAACTCTATACACTTAAATCCTAGACTATTGTATACTGTCTTAATATGCACAAGCAAAAATTGCAGGTAAAATGGCAGAGTAATGTAATAATCACACAGTTGAGCAACTGTAACAAGATCATCATGCCACTACTTGAGGATATGCATATAGGAAAATTAATAATAACTTAAACTTCTTTTTAACTTTTATGGTTTACGTTTGTGTAATCACAAACAAGCTGAGAAAAAGGGTAAACATGTTTTTCCCACACAGAAGGAAGTAGAATTAATATATAATGCTATATCTTCGATAAATATATCACTATTATTCGATATCTACAACAAAATTTAATTTAAAATTTCTCATTATCTACAGATTGGACCATTTGTTTTTTCATGCCTTAAAATTACACATGTTTACAGTAAACAGCACTGACAGTGACAGAAGCATACAACAGCGGAATGATTGATACAAAGACAGGTGACTCTTTTGGTTCCGTCTATTAGTTCCTGTCATGTCGTGTCATGTTTTTGTGCGAGCAAAAATATCTTGCCAAAAATGCCATATTATTGCAGCTGTTCTCCTCTTATGCGATTTTCAGCAGTCGCGTCGAGTACTTACAAAATAGTTTCTGATGTCAAGGAATGTGTTTGTGCGTAATTAAGAATGGATGAATTTATGACTAAACAGAGCTTGTTGCTTTTGTAAGGCACTACAGTATGACTATGGTCATTACATATCACAAAATCTGTAAGGGAGCTTTGTATGCACATGCACAAGCGACCATCCACCCGCCTATGTATTGAATATTAGATAGAATTCCTGTCTTCTAATAATGTATGTAAAGGTATAGGAAAGAACAATCTAGAAGCAATTCCTTTGTTCTAGAACATTCTAGTA
>JAQFYC010007174.1:0-10917 GCA_034694165.1 Tomocerus mixtus
TGTGAACTTAACTGTCGAACTTTCTCCAAATAAAAATCCTAATATAAATTATAAAAAACCTCAAAAGTTGCTTTCCTTTTCTCGTGGATTTCTTTCGAGACTTTTCCCCAATTTCAGCTGAGTTGAACGTATGCGTTTGCAAACAAAGAAGAGAACGCTGAATGAATTGCCTGTCTTCTACTTATTTATATTCGTGAAGCAGTTTCTATTTTCCTAAGCTCGGCTATCTTACTCTGCTGTACTCTACTCTACAGGCAGATACTTGCCATCCTCACATTGAATTCAAATTACCGTTTATTTACAGTCAAGCAACTTTGGATGGATCATTAGCGCAACCAAGTTGTGATGTGATGTAATGGTGTTCGTTCAGGATTGCACATGTAAAGCTAACACACATTACAAATCCGCATGCAGACTGCAGACTATGTAAAATTCAAGTACGATACGAGGAGACTACACGTCCTCTTGTGATTAATTGATCACAGATTAGCCACTTCATTTCGTACAAGGCCCTTATTCTATAATATACATATTGTACGTATCCACGAAACTTCCCTCTCCACAAGAGCATCTAGACAAACCAGAACCAGATCATCTCTCTTTTGAATATCTAAAACTGTCTGTGAAACGCTGTAATATTCACCACACTTCTATTTAATACTATTCGCTAACTTATATCGACTATTTATATATACCCACTGTTTATCTCCGTGTTATATAGGGTACCTACTCAATTACAAATATTTATGTTTATTATTCTACCTAACTGTCTGCATCTACAAATACTTGTAAAAGCTTTTGGGGACATTTTAGTTTTATAATACTTTAATAAGTTACTACAATTAAAACATATTTACGGATTACTTAGGAAATTCTTAAATTTGCATTGATACACATCATTTAAAAATATTTTCAGTGATCGTTCTGTTGCTCGTGCTCCATGGCACATATTACCTCGGTATGAAAAATGTAGACACCCTGTAAATTATACCCATCTGTATTACAAGTAAAACCTTAAGCCTAATAATTCGACAATGGAATATTGCAACTACTTCACCGAAAAAAAGGAAGCAGATTTATATTTCTCGAGGTTTAATAGCCTGATATTAATGGGTTCCCTCAATTATTTTGCTAAAGCTATAAGATCGCCTGCAAATATTGTCACATGTGTTATTTTATGTGCACAGAGATGATTCAAACCCCCAAATCCTTCACATCGCATCGCACAGATCATAAATGATTCAAATCACAAATTACCCTTTAATTCGAACATGAGCAACCCAAGTTTTCAATCAACACTTCCTAATCATTCTAGCTTGCATTCATTGTTTTTTCTTTATTCTCCTGAAAAAACATATCCTAACTAGCTAGCATTGCACAATACGATACATCTTTACAGTTCATGGTTCACGAGCATTACTACTTTGTAATTTACTTATCGTTAGACTGAAAGTCTGAACTGAAGATTACGGCGTGTAGAGTAATAGGTACCAACCAACACGTACTTGTAGTATTATGTACTATTAATGCTTCATGCATGCGAGGTAATAAATAATAAAATAATATTATCCTTCCTACAAGCTCACTCAGTTTCGCTCTCATCGCATCACATTAGCTGCTCATCATCATTCAGTCAGATACAATTACAATTAGGTAATGAAAAATGTAATTTAACGCTCACTCTCAGTCTCAAATACCTGCGCTCAACAAATGTAATACAGTGAATATGTATTATGTTCCTAATGTAAGTAAGTAATCCACCACTTCAGAAATACATTAAATAAATACTTAAGTATACATTCAGGCGTCTAAGGTATAATAAGTAGCAGCATTGTCGATTACAATACAATATTTACGTCTATGCTTAAATGTTATAACATAATAGTATACTTTTGACTAAATACTTCTCTAGTTGCTTGAGAAGAGATTATGGAAAAGCAAACGCAAGGCGCTGGAACAAAACCAAAGATACAAATCTGTATCTGCTATTATGCAATTTAGGTTTTAATGCACTCTCTAGATAAAATTTCATTTAAATGACCGTATGTGTATAACTTCTTTAAAGATTCCGAAATTGGCCGACGTATATTAATTAAAGTATGCAGTTTACGTTATTTTAGGAGAAAGTAAAAACTACATGAAGTCATACAGAGTGGCCTTTTAAATTTTTAAGCAATATCAAGACATGAATTTGATATATGACTAACAGTTTTAATAGCTGTCAATAAAGATGTTATCGTGATTTATAGCCTGCTAATAACGCAGGGGGAGTGAGGATAGGATTTTAAATTAATTGCATTCACACATCATTTACCTTCTAGCAAAAAAAGATGTGTAAAGTTCCGTCTCAACTTGTTGATACAACTTTGCTATTGTCAAAATCAGAAATACTATATAGATAAACAGACCTGTGAGTATATTACTTATTTGTATGTTCGAAAATGTCAATAAACATATAGCAGTTATTTGCACACTTTGCGACTTAATTACTTATTAGTATTACTAGGTGAAAATTTGAGAACTGTTGAAAATTATTTTGTTTACTAAAATGCTGGAGAAGACCAAAGTTGCCATGAAACTTTTTGAATGGATAAATGAACATTAGATATAGAACTGGTTAGCATGTTTACTTACCATACATCTTTCCTTCATCTGATAGAATAATCTTTCTACGTCCACATGGTGGATAAATGGCCAATGCTTCTTGAAAACTTTGTTCTATGTCGGGGCTCCACACTCCCTCGGCATCGGAAGAAGAAAGATCTTTCTCGTCCTGTAGAGAGCAAATTTAATTATTGACGTTAGTGGAAACCAACTGTTTATTGGTATATTTTTAGTATTATTTACATTTCACCATGTCACCAATACCTACGATTATAGTGGTCTATGTATTCATGTACCATGCACTGTATAGGTATATAATTAGAAATGATTTGTGTAACAGTCAAAAGGATATTGTTTACATATTATATATTAGCGCAATTGAAACTTTTATTATACAAGGCCTTAAACATTATTTAGGCAGTTAACCATTTCTCAAATAACAGAAATACATATAATTTGCAAGTAGATATATTTGTAGTTATGTAGCATGTTGTAGAATAATAAGAATACAATATGGAACAGGGTGTATTATATTTCTTGGAAATACGTAATGATGGATGTAACATAGGAGTTATGTTTGTGTACTGTGCGTCATTGAGAAAAATTGCCCTGCTTTCATTTGTAAAGGTAGCCATCGAAATATCATACACACAATCATAGATAAGTGTCATGGAATACTGAGCGAATTCATTGAAATATGATTCCAGTAAACGTTGTTGTTCATTCCAATTTATCTATCATTTCTACACCATTCATAATATGCTCAGAATTGCTACTTGCTACATACATTTGGGTTAGGAAATATTATTCCAAGAAAAAAAGAGCATAAATAAAACTCTCTAGCCGCTGACAAATGCAATAAAAAGTTACTGGGTTCTTTAAATCGGTATAAACCTACTATTTTATTGTATGACACTTTCGTGCAAATAATATAATGTAGCATTGATACCGAAAAAGTAGCGCAAGATACTATAAGAATGTGAAAGCAAACTTCTTATTAAATTCAAATGAATCGACAAAATAAGTTTATGAAATCTTTAAATACAATTTCCTTGTCATGATAGTCTGTACGGTAAGTATAAATAAATTCTTTGCTACGGCCATCAAGCCATATAAATAACGCCAAACAAATATTTCAGTTAAAGGTATATCTTTCCTGTATATTACGTGGCTGTATCCACAAACGGATTGCATTTACAAATAAATCTAAATAAAAATATTATGCTGAGTGATGTAACTTCACCATATGAATGTAGATATAAAGGAATTCAGATTATGCGCTATGATCTTGCTATATATATGTAAAGCGCATTTGCGGGTAATGTATTCTACTTTGGTATGTGCATTATGTTCATGTAGGGGAGGTTTACCTCCAGATACAGTTCACTCACTCCTTTAGACTGAAATTGATAGAAATAGCACTTACATCACTGACATCTAAGCTGCGGTCACTCCCCGCTCCGTTAGTATCTGGAGCGGGGGCAGAATTTGGAGTCCAAGGAGAAGACAGTTTGCTGCTGTTATTGTAACACCCCAGCGCCAATTTCTGTAATGAAATAAAAAATCACTTCATTATTACTATAATAATTTAAAAATCAAAGTTCTTTACCTATTTTACGTAGTAAATGATTTATTATAAATGTAAATCTTACAAAAAATGCAGGTACTTAAGTAGAGTAACACAAAAGAGATATTTACTAAGTAAGGACCAACCATTTTGAAAAGTTTACATTATATGCATACATACCTACTATGTTAGCGTCTGCTACCTTGCCTTTTACAGTAATTATCACATGCTTTAAAAAACCACTAAAAGAAAATGTAACCAAAGGGGAAAAGGATGTTTTTCTATTGTTTTGCTTGTTTGTCGTCTGTATACATAACATAAATAGTCTGTAATATTTGAGAGAGAAGGCAGTTGGGTTGAGTTAGTTGTGGTAAAGAGGCTCTTGGAAAGGAGCATGCCTTTGCTTTACTTTGCTCTTGTCTGCCTTGGCTGGACTACTTTGGAATTTCTATTCTGAGCGTCACACAAGGCAACACACATGCATGGAGGAGTTCTTTCTTTCTTTCTACAACGTTGGAAATATTCTCTAGAGAGCATTATAGAATTAAGCTGACGGAGCAAACTATACTAAACTGACTGAGTTCTTTTATGGTTCGCAAGTTTAGAATTAGCTTGCTACATAAAACAACTGCAAACAACAGAAAAGAAAACGGATGGATGAAATAGTTGAAATCTAATGCAACTCTCATTTCAAAGGAACGCAACTCGTATGCAAATATTCCATGACATCCTCCGATCCTCCTCTTTCTCTATTATTTCTGTATGATACACTACAACTACTACTTTGGTGTCAATCTCCGACTAAGTACATATATTATATTTAGTAAACATGTGAACTTTGCAAACGTAAGTAAATTGCATTTACACTAGATCACTTATTAAAAAGTATAAACTTTGTCACTCTCCCACACCACGATCATCTCCATGACTCGTTTCTTTTCCTTCAGTTTTAAAGTAGTTGAAGTTGAGATGAACAGCTCAAACGCGAGATCTCACGAAGTACACGTAACATGCATGAGAACATTTATTATATTACGAACGTTGGTAGTTGGTACAGTCAATTTATATTTTGCTTGTGAAATTATCCAGGCCATGCCTGAGTTATAATTACTATGTACTTGCTTATATAATCCTATCTTTTAGCAAAGGAAATAGTTATTTAACTTCATATATATGTACGCGTTTAATTAATCCTTGTATACAAAGTTCCGTCTGTTAATGACATGTTTTTCACTCCTGATTTGATTGCATAAATGTGATAAGGATAACGCTTTTAGTTCCATTCCATAAACTTCACCATATTATGCAATATATCTTCACTTACGCTTATTACACAACTTAAAGTTGTAAGACGATAAGTTTTTCTATGATGTTACGTATTATTGTAATTACTCATGGTAGGTAGTAGGTACTCAATATGTTCTGCTATCTTTATCTGTCTACCTGTAATACTGCGGTCAAGTTCATAATGCTAAGTACAGTATATTGCTTCTTTCGAAATGAGATTACTCTTTGAAATCACAAAAAACGGAAAATTACTAAAAATTTGTGTTAATGGACTTTGGTTTGAGTTTGAGTAAGAAAGGAGTCAGGAGAGGAATGAATAATTCCATAAAATGATGCCGTAGTCATGAAGTGCATTGGATTAACATTGGTTGTTGAACTAAAGCTCATAAAACTATCTCTTCTAGAATTAATTCCTCCTGAAGTATTATTATCTCTGTGGATTGGATGCAGAAGAAGGAAACGATGAAATCACAGATGAGAACATATGGTAAGCACAAGTTTCCTCCGCATTTCTAAGTGGTGCACAGAGAGCAGAAGAGTAGTGTATCATTGACAAATGCTCTCGCTTATTGTTTTCATGCATGCTTATGTTTGGGTATTGTATAGATAAGTGTAAGTTTATAAACCTACTTGGTTTTATCTTCTATATACGTGATATAAAGGTATAATTCTCTTAACCTGCCTGGCCTGAGTTCTGAGTTAAATAACTTAAGAGCCAGGCAAGAAGCAAACTAAAGGCAAACCAAACCAGGAAAGACTTGGGAAAAGGAAATCGTGAGAAAGAGGACCTATCAAGACTTGGAGAATAAGTAGAAGAAGAAGCAAACAAGGTCTACGCTCAAGTTTAGAGAGAACTTGTCCAGTTACGGTTAAAATACGTCTTATACTACTAGTGTACATTAAGAGGGCAGGTAGGTACGGCATAACTAATATATTATGAAAGTTAAAGTGAAGAACATGAGCAGCAAGCAAGCACGGTCAGTGAGTAGAAGTAGAGGACAGGACAGAGATGAGGATGAGCCTCGTTTGGTTTGGCTTGTAGGCTCTGCCTGATTGAAAACGTGGAAGGATGAGGAGCTCTACCTACTACCTACCTGCTGGTCCTGGTCACATCATGAAAAGAAGACAATAGGTACTTACTTACCTAGGCCAGCAATCTTAGTCATAGAAATGTCATGTACTGTGTAAAAGGTAAGTTAAAAACAACAATGAGGCACACAGGCAGACACTAACTAAACTAAGTGCATAGAGATGGAGAGTTTATACTTTATATCTCAGAGAGAAGAACTAGCTGCCCAGGCAGACCAGGGCAACTAAATCTTAGCTAAAGGAAGGCAAACAAACCAGCAAGCGGCAGCAGGCAGGAGGACCTGAGTGTGTGAGTGAAGTAAATAAGTAGAAATAGAAGAACAGAAAACTAAAGAGCAGAGAAGGATGCATAGAAAGACAGGTAAGTATAACATGATATATAACCATTCTATGCCTGTGTGCATATACATGGAAGATAGTAATATTTATGTATGATGTGATGGAGGAAGAAAGCAGGAGCAAAGTCAGAGTTCCCAGCTTTGACGGCCAGCCGCCGCCGTCGAAGATAACGACGCGCCATGAAATATGAAATAACGAGAAATTTACACCCAAAACTTTCGCGCAAGTTTGAGTTCTCTAAATATTAATTTTCGGTCTTTTCGTTATCAAAATGTCAATATATTTCAAACTTCTAGGTCAGGCAATTTTAATCATCACTCATTTTCAACTTGCTTTTAATTCTAGTATGATTGAAGTGTCGTTTGCCATGTGGGTATTTTCAGTTTTATTTAAGTAATTTTAAGAAATATTTTAAGAGCCAATGTACATAACCATAGACGCCATCCAGTAAACCTCGGCTGAGCCGCCGGCAAATGCTAAGGCTGGTACCTCTGAGCAAAGTCGCCCCTCACCTCATTGCTATCACCTTAACTTAACTCAACTCTAACTCTAACTCAGCTATACATGAAATGAACTACACTTAAATTTAAATCATTGAAGACGTGCAACCAGTGCAAGGCAAATAGAACTATTGTAAGTCTACTGTAGATGAGCGTATTCCGTAGACTCTTTACTGCAGAGGAACTACTATTACTAGCTGTAGTTTGTATGTACGTAAGTATATTGCATGGATCTACGTCTATGTGTTGTTTTTCACAGGGAGCATTGTCTTCTGGGCATAAGTCCTGACCATTTAGCCTGGAGACATGTACCAGAGACAAACACAATGGAACTAACTTTAAGAACATACGTACTTATGTCGTGGACAGCAAGACCTATCGCGCAGTAAGACCAATTTATTAATTGTTTATTTATTGATTTCAAACAATTTCCTTTGCACAAAAGGCTATTACACTGCTTACAAATAATTCCTTAAATGATTTTCTTGCAAACCTAAAGTTAGTTATATTGGCCCTACTACATGATAGGTCTTACTGTCCACGACAACTATACTATAATATAATATAATGTATGTATACATAACAGACAAGTGCGTGGTGTTTGTTTCGGACTCTCTCTCCTCTTTTACTAACGTTAAATTAAAGTTTAAGCCCCACCAGAACACAACAACCACCAAACTATAATATTAACTAGTTGAATATGAATACAATGATGCCTCATCTTTATATTATGCACACGAAATAAATAGGTACCTGCTTGCCTGCTACTTATTAACTATATACATTTTCAATTCAATATTATTTTCATTTTCCTATTACGGTATTAAATAAATACATATTCATAAAGCATGATACTATAGCAAGGGTATTGTCTTACATGTACATTACATAGATATATAATATGTATATGTACCAACAAAATTTAGTAAGTAAAAGGGTTTAGCATAATTTCATGCTGTACACGTACAATGAGTAAGTTAAGTTCAGATCAGACTATCAAAGCCAACAGCTACTTGTTGTTAGAGGGAATATGATGGATCTGCCTACTGTGTGCCTGCCCATAATGTTATTAGTTATTACCTATATGGAAAGAGATGGAATCATCCAGCTAACGAAACGAAACGCAGAACAAAATCTGAACTTAAGTGCTTATCTCTCCTCATGAACGTACAATCATTCTACTACTGCATACTGTGCGTTTATAAAAAATTAAAGACGAGAATGATAAGCTGAAATCTCGCATGGAAGATAATGCAATTGAGTGGAAGCATAATACTATGTATGTAGGTACATTACACATTACGTAGATCGAGATGCGCATATTTATTAGTAGGTATATAATTATAAATATTATTTTACTTACAAAGACGTACGTAGAAAGGTAAATAAATATTACGTACATCGTACATGCAAAGGTTGCCTTTTACCCTTGTATTTAAAATTTAAACTCATACTCAAAATATGAAAATAAACTACAGGATTTATATACTACATATGTATATACATACACAAGTTACGCAAATGCATAAGCAGATGATATTACGTGTTTGCTGTTTGTATTTCTCATTTATAAATATGAAAGCATATTATGGGGATACTGGTTTTAACCTTTACATATATAATATTTATGTACATACGCAATAAAGTTGTGTACATAGAAGATGAGACGAACTAATGTCAGATGAGAGAGTACAGGACACAGTAGAGCAAAGTAAACGAAGAGTGACATGAAATAAACGCAATGGAAAATACAATCGTAGAAACAGAAGAAAGAGTACCGTAGCAGCATAGCAGCGTTAGCTTTAGCTTTGGCTAACGTAGTGTAAAGTGTAGTATGTAAATAAAAAGCAGTGGAGTCAGACTCAGACTTAGAGGGAAGAATAATAATATCAAGTAAAGAGTGAGCAAGTAAATTGTAAAGACGAATGTTGTTGTGGATGCTGAGTTGAATGAAACTCCAAGGAGGGTAGTGTATGTATTTGTAGTTTGTATTTGTATGTAGCAGTACCTACGTAACATTACGTTAAGTTACGTTACGTTATGTTACGTAAGTATTATCAAAACCTAGAAAAGTGATGTTGAAGAAGAATAGGACGAAGAAGCCGAAGAAGATGAAGAACGGAGCAGCTGGAGAGAGCGAAGAGAGGTGGGAGGGAAGATCTAGGATTGGAAACAGTCGACTAAAGTCGACGACATAGAGCAGCAAAAGAGCACAAGAAGTAAGTAGAGAGTGTAGTCCTTGTTGTATGTTGTGTTGTGGTGTGTATGTGCAACAAGAAAGAAGAACACTGAATATAAGTACTACTAAACGAACTGGGAAAGAAAAAGAGTGGAGATGGAGAGTAGCCTGTTCTGCTGGTCTGGTCTGGTCTGGTCTGATCTGGCTGTATTGCTGTATAGATACAGATAGAGAGTAGAGAATAAAATATTAGCTCCTCTCCTTTATTCTGTGCCTTTGCTTCTATTTATTATGGATGTGTGTTGTGTATGTCTGACTAAAAGTCTTTTGCTCAATGTATATGTACAGTTTACTTTATTTTATGCACACAGCGTAATAGCATTCAATTCAATAGATACGTACAAAGATATTATGAAGGTATAAAATATTATATTCCTATCCCAAGCCAAAGCCAGCAAGTTTGTCCTCTTTCTCATCCTCATCTCTTGGAAGTGATTTTAATTTAAGTATAGCGTAGGCTGTAGGATGGCTTGGCTATGCATATTGTAGAGTTTCTTCTACTAAGCATATAGATTAACATATATGATGAGATTGACGGTGATCAACATGTACATTCAATAAAATATCCATAGCGTATTGAGTTACCTAGTAGTTTACAGTTTCTATTTACCAGGTAACAACATATGAAAATATAGTTTAGTTATTTCCCAGTATCCAAATTACGTAGTATTACGTATGATCTGGTCCAATGTACAGATTTATAAGATACTATGTGAATATAGTAGATAGATTATGTATTGGTTTGTCCATTTCATTTGTAAATAGACATACATAATACATATAAGGAAGGCTGGTCTGGTTTGGTTTGGTTATCATCGTTGTGTTGTGTTGTTAGCTCATTGCATTCATGTATTAATTGTGTGCGTATTTAACAACAAACAGCTGAAGTGAAGTGAAGGTATCTATATATCATATAGATATTATTGTACAAAAACTGCCTGACTGGGCTGGACTAGATGATGTTACATTATGCATAGTGTAGTGGACACCTTTTTATGTATGCGATGAATGTAAGTAGAGGATTGGACGGGATGGGTAAGTTAAGTACTTACAATATCTACGTAAGTATACTGTTTAGATAGATATAAAGTAAAGTGCTTTGTATATTTTGTACCTATTTATCTTGCACATGCATGAATATGCATAGACATAGGTATTATTAGGTATAGGCAACAAACAACCTAATAGAAGTTAAACTAATATAATGGTTGTTATATGTCTGTGTGCAATACAAAGGTATTGAAGTTCAAGTTAACAAAATAATATATATAATATACTTACGAAGAGTAGAA
>JAQFYC010007175.1:0-10913 GCA_034694165.1 Tomocerus mixtus
TTCTACCAGCAATCCTTTAAAGACGACCTAAATAAAAATAATTGCTCATTTTTGAACGAATAAGCTAGGAAATTGATCTTTTGACAATCGTACATTGATCCGGTTAATTCTTGGTACTAGTGTAAACGGACGCAGGCATTTTACATAAAGGAAACCGTGCAACGGACTTGTGTATGGCTTGTATAAACTCAGGTTTAAAATCATTTCCTGCAAGCATAAAAATGCGATTAGTGTTCCCCAGTATCAAAATATTAATATTAAATAAAGAAAGGAGAATTAATTTTTTAATTAATTACCAAAAGAATCAGACAATCAAATAGCCAACCGATATACACAAAATTCTTCATCTGGATAAAATTGATTAATTTCAAGGCAACATCCGCCGAAAGGAAAATTGTGAAAATTATATCGGTTGAAAAAACTAGTTTCTTTGCCACATCTGACCACCCCGACTCCAGGCTTTCTTGTGCGGCATTGCCACTATTGTAAAATGCCTGAAATATTAAAAATTAAAATATTTATTGCTTTGATTTAATACATTTGCGACTCAAAATTGTTTTGCATCGATAACCTTACAGATTTTTGATTATCAAAAATAACATGCGGGGCAAATTGAAAGTTTCCGGGAAAAACAAATAGTTTCAAGGAAAAATAAAAAGTGTCCAGTATAATCGGATAGTTTAGGTATGAAATTAAATGCAATAAAGATACGACATACCAGTGCAAGGGATGTGAGCAAAATAATAACAATCGAAATTGCCTTATAGAACTTATTGTAAATGATTTGCTGAATGGTGTTTGTGTTGCGGGGGTGTCCAGTATTCTTTGGATCCAGATATTCTCCAGATCCTTTCGATGGGTTGCCATCAGCTATTTCAAATTGAGGAAGATGATCACGTTCAATAGGAATGGAAATATCTTGAGATATTTTATGACCAGGTACATCTATACTAATCTTTCCAAAAATCAGTGTAACAGGACGACAAAGCTTTTTAAGAATTTGCTGTATTTTGGAAGAGGATGATGGAGTACTCTTGAGTTTCATTTTAGTTAGCGTTTCTCCAGTTTGGATGATGACAGCAATTGCCAGTAAGAGCAAAAATAAATCCAGAACCAGCAGTGTGGATAAAAAGTATATTGATACATTTCTCGTACTTCCAAGTGTTGAGAATTCATTTTGAAACACTATCTCCCAGTAACCTTAAAGTAAAATTCAATTTAATAACTTCTCAAAATAATTTGTTGTACGGGAACAAGGCTTTTGCAAAAATATTTATATTATATTTCTAAATGTGTATTATATTTTTAGAATTTATATTACCTAGATAATTTTACATATTTCTAATAAGCAGCGGATAACTTACTTTCTATCCAATCTCCACAAAGAATTCGTACTGTCATCATAAACGAATGTTTAAAGTCCACGAAGCTCCATCGAGGAATTTCCACTATTATTCCCAAATTTAGATGAACGTATTAACAATACATATTTGAGGAATGACTGAAGAAGCATTAAATCGTTTTTAACCTGTGTCAACGTTTTCCCATAGGTTTAATGTGTGCCAAGACTTTGTCGTTTGTATCATTACGAAAATAATCAACAGGGCAAATAAATTCCAATGAGCCTTTAGAGAGTTGAAAGTGGACTTAACAAGAATACCCAAACTGGGCCACCTTGGGTACAACTTGAACATTCTCATCTGCAAAACCAGAATTTGGAGTTAACTGTTTTATATAAAGAATATTGCCAAGAACTAAATTTTGAAATTTGTAGTAAATGTAGTGAGAGTACTTACGACAAGAAATGACCGAGTAAATTTGTCACCGGTAAACAAGTAAATGAAGAAGATTATAAGAATTGTTACGTCTAGTAGATGCTGCATTTTTTTAAAGTACGCTTTTGGACCTTCGGCAAGGAACTTCAGTATTGCTTCAATAAAATACAACCAGCAGAATATCTAAGAATGTAGAAAAATATATTTTATAAAAATACAAGTATTGACTATTGACATTTGGAATACTTTCTGTCTCCATAGACATTCTAAATACTAAAATGCATTCAATTTAGTTAATAAATTAAAAAATATAAACCATATCTAAAAATTTCGATTGATTTTAGTAAATCATCATCTTTTACAAAAATAATTATGATGTCCGATGTTGTAAACTTTTAGTAAAGGCTATTAAAAGCCGGTTTTAAAGGAAAAATAGGGTTTAAGTTTGAAATTCATTGTTTGCCGACGATATGAGCAAATGTGCAAATAGTTTGTCAAAAAAATAAATTTCGCAGAATGCTTTCGAAATGTTTTCCAAAGCACTACAGTTATATTTCCTTCTCACCTGAGTGAAGATTGGTTGCTCCACGTTGAGACACATGAGAATTATGTCCAAAATGATAATTAGTGTAATTATGATTTCAGCAATTGGGTGAAAAAGGATATCATTAGCTCTTCCACGGAAAGATTTAATTTCCTTGGGCAATTTAATCCCATTAAGTATCCGAAGGAAGAAATTCGCGTTCGTTTTGTTTGAAAGCACTTTCTGGGCATTTTTATTTTCTTCAGCAATTTTTAAGAAAGCTTGAGCAACAATTCCATATGCAAAAGTTCCAAGCCCGAATGTCCCGAATGCGATAACAGCAACAAAGTACAAAACATGTCCTTGACCTGCTGCTTTTGTTATCTATAAAACATTTATACACAGAAACGAGTATAATTAATAGAATCATGAATTTCAGCGTGCTTGATCGTGATTTAACTTTGTTACCTGTTGTATTAAGGATTCGGAATCTTCTTGGATTACAAGTCGAAAAACCGATTGAAATCCCCCCAAGAAATCGTCGAAATTTGTGTAACCATGATTCGGATTCTCTCCGTAATCTTTTAAGCAAGTGTAATCTTCTGGACATTTCCTATTCAATTAACATTAGGAATTTTATGAAACTTGCCAAAAAGTTGAGCAAAGAAATGCTTTCTCTTGAAGTTAAATGTAAATGAGACATTTTAAGAAGTTTTGACTTCTTAAAAACTTGGAAATTGAGATTTGCCATTAAATCACTGAATTTACCCGGACAGAGAAACGTTTCCACACAAAAGATCATTTGAATCTTCATCTAACCAGCTGGCTATATCCGAGACTTTAGAATTATTAGTTTTGTTGTCATTATAGTTAGCGACACACTTCTGTGTTAAAACCCCCATATGTAATTGCACACCCAGGATGGTCAACAGACTCATTACAACCAACGAAAAGATGAGCATTTCCTTAAGTTTTGCAATACATGAGATGAGGAAGTCAAATCCCTTGTGTAGTCCTAAAAAATGCACAAACATTTAAATTTTATTGGAATTATAAGAAATGCTAGGGCTAATCCAATGGCAGTGTTAATTTTTCATTACCTGCCCTGTACGGTATAAGTTTTAAAATAACACTCTGCGCTTCGGGCAATATGACGGAGGCTGCTGTGAAAGCAAATCGCAAAACTGTTGTTGAGAGTTGAAGGCTGAAAGTGAAAATAGCAATTAGAAATTAAAAATAAAAGATTTTTAAAGTAAATTCAACTCACATAAGAATAATTCTCAAAATTAAATTACTTACTGCCTGTTCTTGCTAATTATAATAAAGAGATCCAACCAGCACCAACCGGATCTCAGATATGTAAATGGGGAGGAAATTAACCCCATTGCTATTAATTTTAGGCCGAATTCAGCAACGTAGACCGCAAGTAGTAAATCTCTGAAAGCAAATACATATTTTGCACAAGAAAATTTTAATTGCAATACAATTTATAATTGCAATTATCTTTATTAGTATTACTAGTATATTAAGAATCTTTGGAATTCAAAGTTTATAGGGTTTGGAATACGTGGGTTTAAAATTGTTAGTTAATAAAGGGAATTGTGAAGTAAAAGCTAATTGTAATTTAAATATTCCAATAAGATAATGTACAGTATTTACCTTGAAATTCCCGGTTGAGGGCATTGTCCAATGGTGCAAAGGAAAAAATCATATATGACTAATATGGACATGAGGAGAGAAAAAATCCAGTGAGTTATTATAAATAAAGAAAATCGTCTCACAGGGTTTAAGGAGCTAAATAAGTATAAGGAACTGTGGCGCGAAAATCTGAAGATCCGAAAATTGGAGGAAATAAGCACAAATGTCTGGGAAAAGATAAAATGAATTAGTATGAATTATGAACAGAAAGAAAGGAATAAAATTGTTTAATTAGCAGTAAATGTAGGTAATTAATAATAATTACCCGCCCATCATTATAAAAAGGGTCAATATCTTCCAGTGGTTGCCCGAATGTGTTTTGGAGGCTAAATTTTTCTTGCAACCCCTTTGGAAGAATTCTTCCGCTTTTTAATGTAGGATTCGCTTTGGCTTTCGAACGGGCTTTCTTCGGCGATTCCGACGTCAGAATTTTAAACGGGGAAACGCCTGCATTATCCGTTGCTACTTCTGTGTCGTCATCCATTACAATTTGATAGTTTAGTCTAAAATTTCAACATGTTACAGATTATCCAGTAAATAAAATTACTGACTGCTACTGTTGTACTAGTATTGTGAATAGGGAATTGTAAATTGCACCCAATTCATCCAGTTCACCCACCCCACCCTTTGGGTGCTATTGTGTTCAGTTAGGCAATTGTAAATTACACTCACTTCACACTCCAAACCCATTATGTTAAGTTAGGGTGTACAGTCAACAGTACACCCAGTTCACCCACCATTTGGTTCGATTGTATTTTCAGTGAATTAGTCGTTGTTCGTATTTAACAAAACTAACCTAATTAAAAACAATCAAATCTCATTGTTTGTTTTGTTTGGTGTATAGTGGTGTATAGTCTGGTGTAATGGTGTATTGTTTTTGCGGTGTACAATGTCACATCACAGGGTTCGTGATTTTCTTGTTTGCGAAATAATTAGTTCTTAAAAACATTTATTTATGTAATGGTATTTATTTTTGCTAGCCTGAAGATGCGCTTTGCGAAACTGCAGTAGATGTGAAATAAATTCAAATATAATTGGAGTTCAGAGTAGAGTTGTGCTATTTCCTTCCTCTCATTTAATAATAAAACATCGCAAAATTGTGTGTAATACAGTAGCGAAAGTGAATACAGTCCGTTTTTGGTCAAATCTCACATTGCTCCAATAAGTTGGGGCGTTGTGGGAAAGTAAAATTTGTCCTTGCATTGAAATCCTCTAGTTTTGGGTCAAATCTCACAGTGCCCCAATAAGTTATGGCATTGTGAGAAA
Organism: Tomocerus mixtus; assembly: GCA_034694165.1. Lineage (NCBI taxonomy): Eukaryota > Metazoa > Arthropoda > Collembola > Entomobryomorpha > Tomoceridae > Tomocerus > Tomocerus mixtus. The sequence goes on from JAQFYC010007175.1 coordinate 5,263, forward strand.
ATAAAATTTGTCCTTGTATTGAATTCCGTTAACACAATTCAAAAAGGTTGAACCGTTTAAAAGTTACAAAAATATATAAAAATGAAAAGTCTCCCACTTATGCTACACCTCTCGTAGATGTGGTCCATATATTATGTTTCTGGTATGCCATTGTTGTATGCACAATAAACGTAAGCTCATATTTTGTATGCCCAGGCAACCCTCTACCATAACGCCCACATGTCCATGCCCAGGCAACTCTCTAATGGACTTCCAAAAATTTTCAAAAATGTTGAGAAAAAAATTATAGAGACAAAAAATGTTCAGAATGTTGAGATCGGTGTAAATCCGGTCTAACCTCAAAAACGTGGTAAAATTTCATAGATTTGCCTATCTATCATGTATATTTCAAATTGACCTAACTCAGTGACCCGTTGACCCCATATTAGCAGGGTGTCGTCCTCTCGTCCCACAAAGGACGTATACTGAGTTGGAACGGTTTATCTTAATCCGTTCAAAAGTTATCGTGTTTACGGACGGACGGACAGACAGACAGACGCCCATGCAACGTGATCGTATAACGTAGCTTCCGCTACTTAATAAACAGGAAATCTCATAAAGGAGTTTAGAGTTGTGCTGTATTTCCTTCCTCTCATTGAATAATAAACAGGAAATCTCATAAAAATTATATAATACATTGCTTAACAGACCGTAGTTCACACGGGCTAAAAATACTAGTTTTATAATATACCTATAATGCTAAGTATCACAATCACATTATATTTACTTTAACGAGTATCTTACGTTCTGCACTTTATATACGCTGTCATGTAGGTCAGCGGACCTAGGTCAATATATGAGTAGTTGTAGTGAATGCTTTAATGTCCCAATAAAACAGCCCCAGTTGTAAAAGTTAATAAAAAAACGACAAAAATAATGTTAAAGGGGCAAATACCCTTCAGGAATCAAGAAATAATAAAATACGCAATATACAATTGATGCTCTAAGAATTTACAGTTAGGAAATTGGTACTTACGGATGTTCACTCCAATGTAACAGTGTTTCTACTATGACCCAGAGACTTCAAATGAGACTTCAAAATAAATGTTACTTAACGCGGAAAATATTTCCACACATATTGGTTGTTCCTATGTATATTTATAATATTTGCATATTATGCAATGTATATACAATTTAAGAAGTTATGTATGTAGATGGTCCTGATTGTAATACTAGTGTTGTAATCTTTATTTGTGGTTTCATTAAATTTTTTAATAGCTAGACTTCCAATACAATTCGTATTGCATTCATTAGAAAAAATCATGGCTGGATAAGTAGTATTATCACGTCGACTAGGGAAAATTCGTCAGGTTTTGTAATTGTGGGAAGTTGGCCTCACTAGAACTTATTATACAATTATACCTGTATTTACTTATGGAGGATACTTATCCTTAATTGCATTATAAAGATTATTATATCTGTAAATACATATTATAAACTAGTTATATAAAAGTTCTCATACTTTTTCAGTAAAGTCTCCATTGCATGTCGTGCTCTTTGTAAATAGAATCTAATATTGTATTGTATTAAAACATTATATATTATTAGTATTGTTATATTGTAAATGTCTTCGTTAAAGAAATACACAATACCTGTAATTTTAAATTAAGCTACTACTTAATAGCTACCAATATTATAACACGCACGATGCCGTCCCCCAAACACCAAACCTCTTGAGAAATTGTGCTGTGCTATATACGTACTATATCGAATAGGAATATTGCCAAATGCAAAAAATTGCTAATACATTCATGGAAAACTTGTTTCTACATAACAACAAGGAATAATTTGCTAAGGATATACTATAACCTGTAAGTGCAATTAATTAATGCGGAGTAATGGAATATTTCGATTCGAAGACAATTTTACAGGTAAATTGAAGATATACGATTCTTGACGTACTAGAAACGTAAAAAAGGAACTCTGTTCTGGAATACTAACCTTGACAACTTTTTTCCATGCGCGCATCATGATCAGAATAATAATAATGGAACTGTGTGGAATACAAGTTTTCCTTCTTGTGAATATATAACGTAATGTTATGTAATGAGTTTCAATGAGGCAGTGCCCCAGTTATGCAACAATAGCAAATGTTTGAGGAAAATTGAATTAAATTATTAGTTCCAACTTCCAGCCAGTCGTCTCGTCTGAGATAAATACTTGATAGACGAGCACCAAGAAAAACTAAAGCAATGACTTTATTACTTCACTTAAATTAATTGCTCGATCATCTGCATTTAATTTAAGCAGAGAGTGCATTTCACGAGGATACCACTCGTGTTGTAAAAAATAATCCTTATACATGCAATTTGGCAAGTAGATTAGATGGATATCAGTTTTTTACAGTATCTCTCCTTTAAACTGGCACATAGTACCTTGGGGTCTTTATAGTAGTTGTTTGCAAGTATAACTATATATTGTTAATTATTCCTGTCTTGTAATTTAGAGTTGTATGCATACTGGCTAATGCTATACACAAATGTATTGTACAGTACACTGATAACGGAATTCAAAAAGTTTAACCGTTAAAAATTTATTAGTGGTTTTACCGGAATCTCATAGTACGCCAAGCCGGTATATTTAGTTTAACACTATTAACTGTAGATATATGTTATTGGACTTTCCATAAAGTTGCTACAGATACCTATCTGGCTCCGTATCCTCCATGTACGTCTCAAAATGACCTAGTTCATTGGTCCGTAGACCAATTTTACCAAAATCCAGACTTTTTCTTCATCAGAAACTATATTAAATATCATATTGCTAAATAATATATGTGCTAATATGCATTAAAATTTGTTGAGGGAATTTTGTTGTTGTTTGATGAAATAGTATTGCTTTGGTTTCTGATTTAGATAAGTAATTAGTACTTATTTTTTGCATATGCATAAATAATGTATTAACTACTAAAATTACTAAATACTAAATATAAAAATACTACACGCAAGAAAAATTATTTCTGTACTTACACAGTGTGTTTCTTTTTGTTCAGCCAGGCCAGAAGCAAACAATTACTTTGATTAATTTTTTTGACGACAATAGTTTATTAGTAGATACATACTTAAAGAGAGAAGAACACTAAAGATAATTAACAATGCTATACGATTAAAATATACTTAAAGGCTTTTAATTTCTGTTTATAATTTCTAACTATAAGTTCTAATTATTTTGTTTCATCCTTAGGATAATTTAGTTAAGAGTTAAAATTTAGGTTATTTTATTTATAATTATATTATTGCGTAATAAATTATTTACGGAATCTTTGACATACTTTGCACAACTTAAAATATTTTGGTACAGAAAAGTTTGAGAAAAAAATAACAGTTTTCGATGTAAATACAATGACAAAACGTTTCACTATTTTATACTTACTTATCGCACTCCTAATGACATTCATCAACCCATTTTCGAAAATTAGGGCTGAAAAACAGGAAAAGAGGAGACCAATTCCTGCAATAACAAAAATGTTAATTAGTTTATACGACAATGTAATTGGTTTGGGCTCCCTGGAATCTTGTTTCGCATTTTCCTGTCCAACGGGAATATCAACGAGTTTGAAAAGCTCCATTTCGTACCAAATATTAACAAGTCCAGCAGCCCCGAATTTTTGCATTAGTTTGTAAAATTTGTCACTGTAGTGTTGACCAAAAATATAAGTCTCGGGTTGTGGTATTCCATTTTCAGGTAAAATATAACAATCCGTTTGGGCCTCATTCGCTAACCAAATTAAATTTAAATCTGCCGTTCGCGATGGGCTACTTATTGCAGCATTTGGATATTCGGACATTAGTTCCGTTGGTGACAAAGACGAGTTTCCGAAAATAATATATTTGCCGTAATTTTTGTAGCTGTAGTTTGTTACCCCGGGTATTTTATATGTCGAGAAATATTCCTTGATAAGTATCTCCTTCTTGTCCATAGCCAAATCTTTTCCATTTTCTAGTGAAGTAATATGCAGTTTATATCCATTTTGAAGTAATTCGGGTAAATTCGTGATGAGTATCTTTTCTGGGGGGACGACAATTAAACTTGTGATTAAAGTTTCGTAACAAGTTCCCAATAAAAATGCGGACATTGATAAAATCCAATACAAAATTGTTCTCAGTTCGATATCTTGGCGGCAAAGAAGAATAAAGCTTGAAAAAATGGCATTGCCAATTGAAAATTTTGATTTTCGGCGGAGGAAGGGACACACCCCGAGGAAGGATATTCCGATGACGAGCCAAATGTTCCAGGGGAAGGGAGTAAGCCAAATTAAATAGGAAAACTCCTTTTCTTTTTGTTTTTCTTGAGTGAGACAATACATTAAATTTGTTGTTGTGGAGTTGACCAAATAATAAGAAAAGCCCTGGAAACTTTTGTACCCTTCTGTTCCTATTATTTCACAAACGATGGTCGAAGTGTGAATAACAAATGACTCTTCTGCCCTGGAGAAATAAAACGCTGAGCCATTTACACTCTTGGCAATGTTTTGTGTAATAAAATATGATGCAAAGAAATTTTCCCTTAAATTGTCTTCGAATGGGATTAGGAATTTGTTTCCATGCAGATCAAACACCTGGATCATTTCTCCGTTCATTCCATCGTTTATGAAACCCCAAAATGCTGTCAACACAGCTGAACCCATTTTCACATTAGGAACCATTGAGAAATCTTCAAAAATTTTATTTTCCGAGCAATAGGGACATAATAGGAATTTCATCTTTACATTTTTGTGTTTTCTTGACAAGAGGTAAATATAATTTTGACAATTGAGATGCAGGAACGTTTCCGCAACAAATCTTGGAGATGGAAATTGGAATTGTTTGAATACGATGAACAAAAACACGGACTCCTGTCTGTATATACGGGATACTGTGAGATTCAGAGGCCCATTTTCTAATCCTAACATTTCGTAATCTCCATTTCCTCCGATTATGATATTTAAATCACAATTTTCCTGAAATTCGGGTATTCGCTCCGCTATTTCGTAACTTTCGGGGTTTAAGGCCACTGTCCATGGTTGACAGTTCCCCTGATTGGCTACGATAATTTCTTCGCTTAAGTCCTTGCTCCCAAAATTTGTTAAATGAATTGTGCACCTTTTTTCTCTGGATAAATTTAATTGTATTCCTGATACTTCCCATTGAGAATATTGCACATAGTAAATTAGAAAAATTGGAACTCGCATTTTAAACATTTCAAAAATATTTGAATTTCTTCTTTATTTCCCTACAACTCTGCTCTACAACAACACTACCAACTAAATGACCAACAGTGCTTGACTGGGTACAATAATACAAAATATAGACGTAGGTATTAACATTTGTAACTGTACATGCATATTAACTGCCAATATCTTTTTATATTGCAGTGTGGCAATACACACGAAAAACATTTATTACCATTTGCTAACCAATTCCATTTTGATAATTAAACGTTTATCGTGTTTTTTCCCCATTAGTTGTACTAATTAGTTATTATAGTTATTCCTCTTAGTCTATATATTGTACTTCTTTTATTACCAGCGAAGCTGGATATGCTTTCGTACATTCAGTCCGTCCGTCCGTATACAAAATAACGCCCGAAGTATTGGACGGATTTCAACCAAACTTGGCATAAATGTTCAATGA
>JAQFYC010007176.1:0-10912 GCA_034694165.1 Tomocerus mixtus
TTTTACACTACATGCTAGTACAAAGAAGTACTATGTTGTTATATGTATTAAGAGCAATTGGGAGCATTTTTTACATATTAGCTTAGTTAAATAGTGTACAATGTAGATAGGATATTAGTCCATTAAACTAAGTATTATATAAAGGAAGGACAGACAGACAGTTCGTTCGTTTCATTTATTTGCTGTATAGAAATTAGTTTTATTTGTATTGTAAGTATGTATAGTGTACTATTGCTCATTGTGTGAAACTCAAGATTTCTGTTCCTTATCTAAATGGAAATTGAAATAGTTACTTCAAGGATGAGATCGATGAGCTCATTGAGAACAAATCCTTTATATGACAACAATGCAGTGAATGTGTATAGTAAGCCTGCTACTCTGTCTATACTGCTGAATGTCTGCTAAGTTGTGCTTTAACGTGTACATGCATATATATGTATGTAGTAACGATTACACCACCATCATAATAATATGTAATATGAGCAGTTGAGATAAAAATGTTTAGTTCTTTTGCTTAGGTGCTAGTTTAGTTGGGTATTTTATTTACTAAGCTAAAGAGCGTGTATAGTGTAGCTAATATCTTCTCTTGCTGTAATAGGAATAAACTATCTGCAATCATGTTTACAATATCCATAATATGCCAAGCTGCATAAAACGTTTCAGTCTGAATTGGGCAATTGTATTTTAGTTTAGTAAGACGAGTATTTTTGGTTGCATAAACATCAATTGAAAGAGTACAGTAATACACCGTAACTGCTACTTAGTTGAGTTGTGATTTAGCATCCTCCCCTACAAATACTTCATCTTAGAGACTGAACGGATTTTTTTCCAAACTGTTGTTTCTTATGAAACTGAAGATGATAATAAAGCAGTTAGTTTTTATTTATAAGTGCAACCAACACCCATGGCTGCAGATCTGGTTTATGTTTAATGTCACACTCTCACAATATACATGCGTAAATACTTACATAAGCCTGTTTATAACTCTACACCTTCCCTCGCAAAGAATCAGTTGTTTCAATTTATATACTGAAGAAGAAGAATTCTAGAATCTCACTGTTGTTGCAGTCAAACATGACTAGTCAACCTTTATAGTGGCTTAGCTACTGTTCTATGAATTGAATAGAAAGAAACTGTTGTGAACAGCCGCCCGACAGCTGCAACTCTTTCCTGTATATAGATTAGCACGTGTTGTGTTTTTAATAGAATTTTATCCCTAGAAGATGCAGGTATATTATGATGTGAAGTGTAGGGGGAAGTTAAGGCTTCTACCTTGCACGTACCTATACTTTGTGTACATAATAGATAAGCAAGTCTAGCATTCTAGGCAAGTACTATTATTATTTGATGTATACCTAAACCTAAGCAAAATAAGATACAATAATGCAAAGTTTACAGTTGCCTTCTACTGACTAGTACCGCCGTATTGCTTTGTTTGCCTACTTATGTACCTCAATAACGATTCCTGAGCTTATAGCTTTTCTTCTCCTCCTGCATACAATTTGATACAATATGTAATAATAATATCCTGTACAATCTGTAGAGAAGGTAGTCTACTCTACATAATAACTACTACAGTTCTGCTGGAAAGCTGGTTCTCTACCACCATGGTACACCATACAGTTTGAGTTTCTATTCGGGTAATCTATTCTACTAATAAAAGGCTCAATTCTACCAGTTTTACTTTATCTTGCTTTAGCACCATCATATCATATGGCAAGGTTTACTTTAAGTTCAGACTGACTGGCTCTTGTAGCTATATAGGAAATGCTGTATTGGCGTAGTTAGCAGAGTTAGTAGACGCTTATTAAGCTTGTTTAGCTTTAGCTAAGGTTGCTATAATATTGAATTGAAAGTCTGTTGTAGCTTGGTCTGGTCTCACTGATGCCAAGTGAATTGCCTTGCCTCTGCCACGCCAAGTGAAGGCCTTTTGTCTTGCTGACTGGACTGGACTGCCTGGTTGGCTTGCTCTCATTCTTTGGTCTCATGTTAGCTCAATTATATCTACACATTGCAGTAGAAATAAGGAGCAGACAAGATTACCCTTTTCCCTCTACTACAAATGTATGTACATACTACTATACTATTACAATTAGACTGAGAATTATTTGCGTGTTTCCTAATTCTTAGCTCGTCCTAAGGTTATCCGTATTTACGCTTTACTAGCGTACTCTTATCTACTGCATAGGTATGTACATTAAATGTAATGTGTACTGAAGGAAGAAGCATGGCGAACAAAAAACTACTTAACTTTAACATTGAAATTAAGCAATTCGTCAGTACATTCAATATTGAACGAACAAACATAGTTATAGGTATGTATTTCCTTTGTTTTGCTTTTATTTAAATATGTACCAATTTTAATATTCACTCCTATGAACTAGTATACTATATGAACTTACTATGAGATTGGCTTGTTAAAATGCAAATTCCCTTAAGCTATCACAAAATTTAGCTTGAAAGGGTATTGACGATGACACATTATCCGCGTGATCCTTCTAAGCGCAATGAGTCTAAATATGTACATAATTGATTTGGTTACGACACTCTTTATAAGGTGATGGTGATACACATACTAAGATTAAAAGGACAACACATCACCTTCAAAATGCCATGCCAAAATGTATCATAAAATTATGTATAGATGTATAGTAGAGTAAAATACCTTATATGAACAGCGTGCTATGCTTACTGACGCAAGTAGTGCACCAAAAAATTCAAAAGGTGAAACTTCTAGAATCGGGCAAAAAATGCATTAGTGTGTTTTGGCTGCTAAAATACATATTTTGTGTACCATAACTTTTAATATATTCCGTTCTTTTATGGTATTATAGGGAAAAAGTATATTTTTACTCTGGGCGAGAAAATTCTTTGATCAACTCATAGAAACAACAGAGCAACACTTTGTAACAATTATTGTAAGTGTAACTATTTGTATAATTGAAAATGGTCATTTTACAACCAATTGAATTTACAATTTTAAAGGATTGTAGTATCGCCATTTTTCATAACACTGGTAAATTCAATTTAATACTTAATAAATACTTAAAAATTAATGAATATTTTGACCCAATACTGCAATTTTGGGAACATTACCGTTACCTCAAGGCATTACCGGTAATACCTTATTAGAAAGAGATTTTCACTCCCCAAGGAACTGACTAAACAAATAGTTAATTTAGTCCTACGAGGATCTTGTAAAATCATAAATAACCATTTATATAATTACCACATTTAAAATTTTACTAATCTATTTTAGTAAATTGCAATTTTATGGAAATATTTTATTTTCAAGTTTATGATAAGTTATGTAAAATAGTTCAAAACCATTATAATGTATTACTGTGTCACATGGCAATCCTTAAATGTAAGGACAGTTAATGAATAAAATTTCATTATTCTTCTACTACTTAAAATACAAGAATACTTAAAAATTAATGAATATTTTGACCCAATACTGCAATTTTGGGAACATTACCGTTACGTCAAGGCATTACTGGTAATACCTTATTACCGTTTGTGCCGGTATTATATACATATATAAGGCAGTGATTTTTGGGCAGCTAAATACATGTTCTGTTAATGTTTCCACTTTCATGTTTTGCAGACCTATAGGAAACAATATCAGAATGTTGTTGTATATGCGTTTGGTTGTATATGTAATCTTCTACGGACCACCTATATTTACATAAGCCCAGTAGGGCAGTGCAGAATTTGTAATAATAAATGTGTCTGGGCCTATTTCACTCAAGCGGTTACCTAGAATTTTGCATTAATGAAAAAATTCCCCCCAATGCAATGTTTTCTCTTCTCGTATGTAAATTCAGTAGTAAAATGCTAGGTGACCGTTTGAGTGAAATATGCCACAGGATACTACATATAATATCTGTATTCATCAGAATCTTACTACAAGTCCTCAGACTAATCGGAAGGCTCTTGTCTATAGAAAACCTCACCCAATTTTAGCATCCTGAGTATTTGTCATTGATGTTGCATGTTTGCAAAGTTATACATTACCTACGTTATAAATTCATCATTTATTGAGCATATTATATTACAAACTACAGATAAATAATAATAAATGTATGTATACCATTTCCCTGTACATGATTCAGTAATTGTATAATAGTATGTGCCTACTAAATACAATAGAATGTTCAATAAGGATGATACTACTGCTTTTGTTTTCATTTAGCAACAGGATTTGTGAATTCTCAGTTTCAATACAAAAGCAAACACTAAATAAATAATTGCTTTTACTGCCATTCGAACAAAAGGTGAGTCTACATACGTGACTCATTCTTATCGATTTGTTCTTTTGTAAATAAAGGAGTGATGCTGCCTACTTCCTCTTCGTACACTTTTAGTGAGGTGAATGGTCTATTTCAGTTTGACAGACGAGTGTCAATGTGATGACAGATTGACAGACCTAGAACCACAGAAAATACTGTGAGCTCATTTGTTGCATTTGTATCGCGGTTCCATGTTCCATTCTCTTTTGGCAAACTAACCTGTACAACACAATTTCATGAAGCACAGGGTACCACCATTCATATGTGATCGTTTAACCCGTATTAACAGCCTTTTTATTACATTATTAACTGGTAGGAAGATTGAGTTCGGGAATGAATTGAATAACTCTTCATACTTAATGTACATATCAGTAAATACTAAAACATACACCATGCCATACAAATGCAAATACAATTTATATAGTTTGTAAATAATTTCCTTTCCAAAGAATTATTTGAAGTATTTATGTACATACATTTACCAAAGGATTATAGTTGTCACCTAATCTTCTAGAATTGAGAATTGCTGGAGGATTGTAGGGACGTACTTAATTACTGGAGGATTGTAGGGACGTACTGGGTAAATCCTGCTGGATTGTTCGGATACATTGCATGATTGCAATTATTATTTTACTCTATGTACTATTCCTATCTGTCCACTTGACGACAAATGTAGACAGATAATAAAGGTGCTCCGGAGAGTTTACCCTTTTACAGTACTACTATAATGGGGATCAGCAGATGTTCCCTGTGACACAACGAATGATCTTTTAGGGACACTTTGAGTCTGAGAGGGATGTTCCATTGCCCTCTGTGATACCTCTATGATAGCGTATACTCCCTCCACTTATGCAATCCTGTAAGAAATTTCGTTTTGGTTTTTCTTTCTTAAAGGGTAGTGGTAGGAGCTGTGGGCATATGGTATCCTTTATTATAATTCCCCAAGAGGTAATAAACAAGTTTGTAATGGCTGCTACAGTAGTAGAAGGCCCGTAGCGTCGCACGGCCTAAAAATACTAGTACGTAATAATATCTTATTTGTAAAGTTTCTTGTAATCTTGATAAACTGATGCTAATGTCAGTAAGTATTCATGAATATTCCTACAATCTCATAATATCCCTTTCATCGCTAGGTAAGTAGCTACAGATATTTACTGCAGTTTATTAGCATCCAGTTAGGTACATAATATACTACTGCGTTTACAGGAATGTCTTTTGAACAACAAATCGTCGTAAAATGTACACTCCCAAACTTATGCTATAATATGAGATCTTCTAGTTTTGGATAAAAACTTCGATTAAATAGAATTGATGAAGTTGTTAACCTTAACTCTTAAGATAACCTACAGTGCTGGTGATGCAACAAATCGATATTATCTCTAGCGTAATCCTGTTCTATACGCATCGGCTGCATTATACTACTACTATTGCAGTGCTAATGAAAATTGCGGCTAATCTTTAGCATTGCATTAGGCAGTGCATGCAACAAAATATAATCTATGTTCATAAATATTTATAACTTAATACAACTAATTTTAGAAATACACGGTACAAGGCATATCCGCTCCAATTTACTCCGCAAAACACCCAAAGTTAGCCGATGTGTTTTTGCATGTGAATAGAAGAGTTAATTTATAATTTCATTATTCGATTCGAGTCATTTAGTTATATATATTCACATGTGCAACCTTCACATTGATGTAGCGTAACGTAGTGAGTAGCTATTGTGTGTATATCATGAGGTTTGTTTCTGAAGTACAATAGTAAAATGCAAATGCAGAAACAAGCCTCAAAAGTATGTAAATAGTTTTCTTATGTATGCCCATTTCCTTCGTGCAAATTCTGTTTACTGCGACCAATCCTTTGAATATAAGGTCCATAATTATGGCCATAAACATGAAGTCCAAGGTCAAACTGTTGATTACTACCTTAGTGTCCATATTAGTGAAGCAGACAAAAGAGTATCGACGATTGAAATGTGGCAAACAAAAACATTTAGGTAATCAACGATAAAGGATACCTAAAGTATTGGTATTACATATTAGATAAAAATAAATAGATACCACAGGCAAAACCTACTAAACCTTAATTATGCTATTTGTGAGTGCACATTGTTGAGAAAAATTATATTTTTACCCACATAAACATATTGTGGCGTACCTCACCACTCACCTATTGGTGCATTTCTAACTAGTATCTACAATATACTTAGCTCACATACCTTCTTATTTTCATGTCATGAAATAATATCTTATTTTGTGAATACTAATTGCATATTTTAATATGTGCATTGAAAATGTAGTATGCTACTATAACCAAGAGTTGTTTATGTTATTTCATTCACGTTTGGATAGTTGTCTAAAGGAATAGTAAAATTTCGGATATTATTTATATTAAAAGGTTTGGAGCTTTCCTGCTAACCTAACTGACAGTTAGCTGGAAAGGAACTAGGAATATTTAGTGTATAGTTTTTTAAAAATCAATTAACACATGAATGTACATTACTTCCAAGTATTAAGTAGACGAGTCACATTATAAGATAAGTAGACATTATATAATCCTTTTCTCTGTGTTCTTTTAGCATATGCACAACACTACTTTGCAAATAAATACATATTATACATACGTGCACGTGTTTGCTATTTGTACAGTTTACATAAGGTACAAGTTACTTGATTCTATTTGAAAATTATATAATATATCTAGGTAGTTAGTTACTCCAAATAATTATATACACTTATTTTCTTCATAACATTTGTTAACATGCTCCTTGGAAGCAGATTTAACCATAAAATATTATGGAAGACATAGTTCAACTAAATAAATTAAAAAGTGAATACCGGCTGCTGTGATCACTTTAGTAGACCTGCCTTCATATATTGACATGTACGAGTATATATATATTTAGTTAACATATTATCTCAAACGAATCCAAATATTATGTAATGTAATTTTACTATGTGCTCCTGATTATTGTGACTTCTGTCATGCGGAGCATCACGAGGGTTAGCAATCCGTCAGTACTGTACAAATATCACATGCAATAAGGTAAATAAAAACAATTTCCAATATACTTCAGGACTTCAAGCAATAATATACCTAATACATCCAAAGCTTGGTGTGTAAAAAAAACAAATATATCGTACACGATACTCTTTTCCTGGACTGACTGTCTGGACAGTTGAATTGGATAGAATGTAGCTTGCATGGGCTCCGTTGCACACAAATAGCCTAGAGGAAAACATTACAGAGAGTTAGGGGCTAGTTGTAGCTTAAATGCAATACGTATATGCGGATGGATTAGATAAAAACGCTTTATTTAATAAGCAGGTTAAAGACATTATTATATGTATGTATGTCTACTGTCAAGGATAGTATATAAATATTTGGTCTACTGTATGTTGTTAAAGGTTTAACACATTTCAACAGCTTTTCCATTCTAATAACATTGCTTGCATGTTGCATAAAGCCTTGCAACTAGCCCACAACTCCAAAATTATTCAAACCCAAACCAAGCGATATTTACAAGGTTGCTCGCTACTTCCAGTTCGACTCTTAGGCTACAAGAAAGAAGGATTCGAATATTTGACTCAGAAGCATTGGGATTCTGTGTTTCAAGTTCTTTACCTTGTTTAAAATATTTGGCTAAACTCTTGTAAGCCTTTTAACTCTATTTTAATAGAGAATAATGGCAGACCTTGGTGCAGGGACAGCGGTCCTTGCAATAACGTTAATTTCTGGTTTACTTCTGTATTACATATTGAAGAAATTATCTCTGTTTAAACGGATGCCCCCAGGTAACTAAATAATTGATTTTGTCCCAATTCTGCAATGAGAATTTCTGCTACTTTAAATTCATTTTGTACCATATTATGTATGCACAGTAAAGTTATGTTTCAAAAAGGTCCATGGGGATTACCAGTTGTAGGATCGATGATACATTTATTGAGGAACAATACAATTAAAGAGTTACAAAAGTACAAGAAGACCTATGGGAAAGTATTTTCCTTAACTATTGGAGATTTCTAGTAAGATTCCATCCATAGCTTAGTATGCCCAAATATCATATCTAAAGCTGGCTAATATTATAATAAATGTCATGTGTTTTGCTGGTATTGTTATATTTTAGTGTCATCGTCGTAAATGATTATAAGTTAATAAACGACATCCTAAAAAGGGAAGAGTTTGCCGGAAGACCTCATTTTGGTGTTTGGGAGATGAGAAACTTAGGGGACCGCAACAGAGGAATTTTGTTTTCTGACGGACCTGTATGGAACGAACAGAGACGTTTTGCTTTACGGAACTTACGAGACTTTGGTTTCGGAAAGGAGAGCATGGAAGGACTCCTTGTTCATGAGTTGGAGGAATTGATTAAGCATTTAAAGTGAGTGCATGTAGTACATTATCTAGATAGACGTTATTTTACAGCTCAATGAATGATGCTACCTACATATTACATACTACTAAAAGTAAATTATTTCCAATTGCAGTACAAAAGTCGGTGAACCGTTTGCCATGGGAAATATATTCAATGCATCTGTCTTGAACTCACTCTGGTACATCCTAACTGGAAAAAGATATGACTTGGATGATCCTGAGTTCAAACTATTAATTTCCATGCTCACAGCGTAAATCATACCATGCATTACTATATTATTCCTCATTTTCTAATATAATATATATTTGCATATTTAAATGCGTTTACAGACTACATACATTAACAATTTAGAGTATCTTTTTTAACCAAACACATATACATATTTAACTTATATGGTATGTATAGCTGTATATGTACAATAATGCATGTGTATCTCCTATAGAAATTTGCAGCAAGCCGTTCTCCCTCATCCTGGCTTCTTTATGAATTGGATAGTGAGTTTGAATTTGATTCAAAGAGAACATCGAGTAAATAGCATAAAGCTTAGGATTAAGACTCAAGCAATGATAAACAACCAAATCGAAGACCATATAAAAACGTACGAGGAAAACACAACAAGAGATTTTATTGACGCTTACCTCCATCAAATATACAAAAGTGATTCCAGTTCCAGCTTTTTTGAAGAGGAAGGAAGTAAGTATTAAATGCGTAGCACTTTCCCCTATGTACTAATTTTTGGTCTAGTATGCTAGAGGTGAATAGTAAACATCTTTTCAGCCAATAATAAAAATTCCATAGTGTGTTATGCAATGCACTACTGTATACCTCTTAATGATTAAAATGAATAATGCATCAAGTAAACCGAGGAAATTGATTTGAAATGCAAAACTTTTTTCTGATACGACAGAGAAGAACCTACTGCTGGTTCTGCATGATTTGTTCGTTGCCGGAGCGGAGACGACAAGCACCACTTTACTATGGTCCGTATTATACTTAGCGCAACATCCCGCAATTCAGAAGAAAGTCCAAGAGGAAATTGACTTAGTGATTGGAGCAGGACGCTTTCCCACTAGAGAGGATAAGGCTAAGTGAGTACAACTTCAATTTACAGAGCCGACAGCACTATATGTTATATATGTCTGCGAATAACCCAGATATCAAATATCAGTGCAATGATTCCAGTATAGTATACTATTCAATTTCCTCCTCTCTCACTTTCAATGTCCCAATCCCAACTGTTTGCACCAACTTGTCATTTTCAGAAAGTTCCCTGGGTTCCTTACAGATCCGTTCCTTTTATTTGCTTGATTGAATATTTCTCATACAGATGTGACTTGAGATGTAATATTGATCAGAGAAAACATTTGTTATGCAAGCCTACAGCACAGCCTACTTCGTTTAAATAGATGAAATAATTTTATCCTTATTCTTAATGCTATGCTCAAGTATAATTATGATGGCAGTACAACAATCTCTCACACTTTATCAGGTTGGTGTACGTGGAAGCATTCCAAAATGAAGTTCATCGATACTGCTCCCTAATCCCTGTGAGTGTATACCATAGGATAGTGAAAGATACAGGTATTGGAATCTCAACTTACGCTCAAAACATTTTCTATATATTTTAGTATTTGGGGCACACGCCAAGTACACACACAAGAGATTTAAGTAATCCGTAAATAAACATTGCTAATAATATTTTATTGGTAGAACTGAATGGATACTTGCTGCCCAAAGACAGCGTTGTGTGGGCAAACATTCATGATGCTCACCATAACCCAGAATACTGGCAAGATCCGGAAGTTTTCCGACCTGAACGGTTCCTTGATGAAACTGGAACTAAACTTGTGAAGCATGAAGCTCTGATGCCATTCTCAACTGGTACTTTCCTTATTATTATGTTTGCCTGTTTTTATACTCATTTTGGACACTATAGGTAACATGTACATCCTACTGTACCTCAAAAAGGTACTTTTGGTATAATTAACTCATTTACTGTGGCTTAGCCATTATTTTAGCAAAAAATGATATTCTACCTACCTACCAAAAATAAAATCCAGAAGGCAAAGTTGTAACCTGCAAATGAGAAAAAGTTTAGTATGTATAAGTTTGAACTGCGAAAAGTTTTGGTTGTAGCCTCGGGTTAGCTGAAATATAGGAGCCGCTGCAGTGTATTTGTTTATACTTTCAGCCTCTGCGGGTGGAAAAAGCAGTTAGTGGTACTTATAAATAGCAGGTATTC
>JAQFYC010007177.1:0-10908 GCA_034694165.1 Tomocerus mixtus
ACCCAACCTCTTTCACATTTACAAGATCAACTACGATATTTTATAAATAGGAAATACTGCTCTCATCGTTTGGTGGCTGCCTTCACAACTTTTCCATTTGAAAACAACTTACTTACGGTGTTGGATGGAAATATGTATTTTTTTATGCAATTTACAATCTGAAGGCATCAATTCAGGTAATTTAATTACTGTTCAACTCAATTTACCGTGATTCCTCCATATTTACTGCCCAATTTCGTGTAAAATCGTATCACAAAACCTTGTCAAGTACATTTCACATTATTATAATTTAACTAACAATTAATGTATTCTCAATTCTAATTCAATCCCCCCCCCCTCCAGGTCCCCCACCAACCCAAACAGAACTGTAAATAACAGCTGATATGGGGTATTTAGAATTTACAATATCAGGATAAAATGTATTTACGTTCAACGATTAGCTATTAGCTTGGCAGAAGATGAAGGCCAAATTCTGAAAAATTCTTCGTGCCCTACGACCCAGTTGGTTGCTGTTTTTGGTGCGGTCAGCTGTGGATATTTTCCTTTATCTGTAGAATTGCTGGTGTCAATTCTCTCAACTCTCACTCTATAGTTATAGTGCTTTTTTGTACTTTGAGCTGAGAGCTAGCTATATTTGCACAGAAATGTTAATTTCAGTAAAAAACAAACTAAATTAAAAATTAGACACACTACGACTTTTTATTTTCTGTATTGTTGAGTTAGTTGAAAATATAAAGCTGGCTGTTGTTGTGAAAATGAGCGCCTTCAGCTAGGTAAATAGAGATTGAAGAACAACGCAACTGAGATAACGATATCATTGCATTCGATTCTTCTGTGTGAAGTATAGACAGTATAGGTATAGAAAACTAACGAGCACAAACAGCTGATATATGGACCATAGTAGTATTGTGGTCTCACTGGTCTCTGTCCTGTCAGTATGAAATGAACTTTCTCTACTTTACGCAGGAGTCCAAAGGTATACTTCAGATTTCCTTACATAAACCGCGAAAGTCGTAAATATTTTTATTTCATCATTGCCAAAATTTTAGCGAAAAAATTATGTAAAATCATTTTTAACAGTGTTTTTCACATAATTTGACCATTTAACCCCTTTTCCTTAACTCTTTTTACTTCGTAACTGACTTTTATTTTTTAATTCTGCAACTCTGATTCAGATTATTCCACTTCGACACAGCAGTTCACAGCACACACATTGGAATTGGAACTGGAACTAACTGGATGCTGTGGAAATTTTGATTTTGAAGTGGAGAGTGGAAACGACACTTGCAAAAAGTAAGAGGTAGCACACAGCAGGGTATGTCAAAACCAAATTTAGTCAATGATTTAAAACTACTGATCAGCGGTTTGCAAAAAGTATTCAAGGCGAGTATTGCCATAAACCGGGCACGATGTGAATCCGTACTCACAAATTCAAGCCTTCCGAAAGCTATTGGAGACGTCCCGGAAACCTTAAGACAAGTAAGCTAAGTTGCATTTAATTTTGCGGTTACTGTCAATATAATGTAAATGTGAAATACGAGTTGTGAATTTGAGTATATTTAGCTATACATTATTAGTTGACTTTGTTTTATGGACGTATCTAATTATTTATTTTATCATTCTACATCATAGGCATTCCCCAGCGATGTAAAAAATACTCTGGAACGAGCGTCTATGGTTCCTGAAGGAATTCGTCAGTTTGTTGTCAATGCTCCGAAATATATGAGACCGAAATCATCGCCATCAACAACTCATGGTGACGTTAATAAGCCAGAAGGCTATGATGAAATTTTGACGATTAGAGCAGAGGATTTGGAAGGAGAGTTTATGAAATCCTTGGGAGTAGATATTTTACAAGAGAACGAAACCGACCAGCAATATGAAGCAAGCTTGGCAGAGGAGGAAAAGACGAAATTGTACAGTTCGGAAGTAACAAACAATCTTAAATCTGCTGCTAAACCGGATCTAATAATGTCAGAAAGTTTCCGAAGAGAAAAAGAAGATACCAAAAGAAAGGCTTATAATGATGGCAGAATTACCGATGAAGACAAAGAAAACCAAGCAATGTATACACTTCGGGGGAGGGAAATAAACGATCCTATTATAAGGCTGGCGATGCTCGAAACTCTTGCAAAAAACGATCGTGCAGAAACAGTAGTTAGTAGTAAACCTTCAGGAAAGTCACAGAGCGTTCCGACAAAAAGTCAGCTAAAACCTCTTTCTAAAGGAAACCCAGTTTCGGTAAGAAATATATGTTTCAGTTTCTTTAAAGTATCTAATCAATAATTATAATATAGAATACATAGACATAGTTATGCATGCAATATTATGCCTACAAATTCTACTGTTAACAAAGATACTCTAATACTTCTAGCAATTGGGAGGTGCGTCAAAACAAAGAAAAGTTCCAGAAACGCGAATTAGCCGTTTAGTGTCCTACGGAAGCTTGGCTGCTGGCTTAGGTATTGGGGCACTATCTGAAATAACGAAGCGGTCCTTAGGGTTGAGGAAGTCGGGAAGCAGTAAAAACGACTCTTTATTGGATTCGAGTCCTTTTCTTTCTGAAGCAAACGCTGAACGAATTGTTGATACCTTATGTCGAGTTAGAGGTTACAATTGATAATTACTACTACTAATTAATTAATCACGTATAGATTACGACCAAAGTGAATGCCATTGGATTATGATCATTATCATTCTCACAAACATTACTTGTTACAATGTTACAAAGGTCATATAACTAACATTTTGTATTGCATTGTAGGTGCGGCATTAAAAATTGGACAAATTCTTAGTATTCAAGATAACTCAATGATAAACCCACAGCTACAAAAGGTGTTTGAAAGAGTGCGACACGCTGCCGATTTCATGCCTAATTGGCAAATGGAGGTAAGCTAGCCCTATGTCTATGTCCTATCTTATTTTTGTGTTTGGGGTAAACATTATAACATATCGTGGTATAAATGGCCATTGGACGTAATTTAATGTAGGTATCCTGGTATCCTATTTTTATTTGTACCTATTTTTCGACGTTATTTTAAGCATGTATTTTACGTATTAAGTAAGTGATAGTACCTAATCTAAAACGTAAGCTGTATGAGACAAGCTTACTCACCTTTGTTTTAATAATCTTCCTTTTATGGTGTATAATGTATAGAAAATGATGGTAACAGAATTCAAAAGCAGTTGGGAATCCTTATTCATGGAGTTTGACACAAAACCGTTTGCAGCTGCTTCTATCGGTCAAGTTCATTTAGGCAAGTTACACGATGGCAGACCTATAGCAATCAAAATTCAATACCCCGGAGTAGCAAAAGGAATTGAAAGTGATATTGATAATTTAGTAGGGGTTTTAAATGTCTGGAACATCCTACCTGAAGGTAATCATTACATTGTTAATTATCGTACTACAAATAAATATACCTCTTTCGTTTAGCTTATCGGTTTCCAATACAAATAATTCCAAACTGAATATCATGTGTAATTATTATAATTATTAAGTATTTACATGTATAATCTGCATGAAGGATTTACAGGTTGCTGAACCATGTTTCTCTGTTTCAGGAATTTTTATAGAAAGTGTCATTCAAGTAGCAAAACGAGAACTTGCTTGGGAAGTAGATTATTTACGTGAAGCCGAGTGTGCCAAAAGATTTCGAAAACTGTTAGAAAATAATTCAGATTATTATATCCCAGAGGTTGTAGGTAATTTATCTAATGACTATTCAGCCTTATAATTTATTTGTACCTTTATTTATGCATAATTAATTTTATTTCATTACTTATAACCAGACAATCTTACCACAAAACAAATTTACACTACTGAATTGATCGACGGGATTGCAGTTGACAAGTGTGAAAACTTAGATCAACAATCACGAAACCGAATTTGCTATTTGATGTTGGATCTATTTTTTCGAGAATTGTTTGAATTTCGATTCATGCAGACCGATCCCAATTGGTCTAACTTTTTATACAATCTAGAGACAAAGCAGGTAACTATAAAAAACTAACATAAGGTGTAACACTAGTGTGCACTTTAACATCTCTATGAATATTTAAGAGGAAAGTTACTTCACTTGCTTCTACAGTTCCTTCTGCTTCTTTTAAATATTTAGATTGGTTTACTGGACTTTGGAGCTTCCAGGGAATATAGTAAACAATTTGTGGACAAATACATGATGATTCTAAAAGGAGCAGCCGAAAATAATAGGGCATTGGTGCTGGATTATTCGGAAAGAATTGGATTTTTAACAGGCTATGAATCTAAAGTAAATATTAATCTGCAGTCGCTCGTGCTTAAAAATATAATCTTTTGATTTAATATCATTTTAATATAAACTGACAAATTGTTGCAGGCGATGCAGAATGCTCACTTGGATACTGTCATGATTTTAGGAGAGGCTTTCCGAATTGGTGATAAAGAATACGATTTTGGTAGTCAAGATCTAACCATGAAAATTCAAAGACTAGTTCCTATAATGGTGAAAGAAAGACTTTGCCCTCCCCCAGAAGAAGTTTATTCCCTCCACAGGAAACTATCTGGTGTATTTTTACTGTGCGCCAAGCTTCGTGGACAAGTGAAGTGTCGTCCAATATTTGACCGTGTTTTTTCGGAATACAGATTTGAAAAGGATCCTGGACTATTGTAAGTTTACGCGTTAGTGCAAAGGATTAGTTTATCTAATCGTAAAGAATGTACCAAAATATTTAGAAATTAGAATAATGTGTGATCCTAGGGTATGTATTTATTGTCACTAGTTCTATATTGACGTAAGCATTGGCAAAAGCCGTAACTGCTGCAAGAACTTTACTGTAGATTTTTTTTTCGAAATTAATTTTATTTGTTTCAAATTGTAGACAGAAGTTTACATTTTATCCGTATTAACTACTGTATTTATAAGGTATATCATATCCCAGGTTTATATTATAAATGTGTCAGATAATTATTATCATTTAAAGCTTAGAGTATTTGTAAATAGCTAAACACATTAAATAACAGAAGATAAAGTTTCGGGTAAAACATATGTAATTAACTGCCACTAACTATAAAAACTATATCGTAAATGGGAAATATGAAAGTCCAATATATTATAACAGCATTTGATCGTAGTAGTCAATTAATACAATAAGGTAACTTACAATCTAAAAACTGAATACAAACTAGCATAATCAACTATCAATTTGCGGATAATGTTCTGGCAGTGAATTTTAAATTGCTATTATATAATAGTTCTTTTCTACTTATTAATCAGCAGCAATATAGATATAGACAAAAAATAGGCATGGAAGAGTATGATTCGATTAAAAGGAAAACCAAATAATATTTATATTATATTTATGAATGTAAAGTGACAATAAGGCTAATAGGGCATATGTATGAGAAACATTAATATTGTAAGCTATTCAAGTCAAGTTAAGTAATAAACACATATAAAATATTGAAATGTCAAATAGACAAAATACATAAATAATGGAGTATGCTAAATAATAACAGTTTATGTTTATGCCTCATATTATTTTAGATCTATCTAATATTACCTACTACTAAACAAACATAAAACAATTTTGTACTAGTTAAGGTATATACTTATGCTCGCATACCCTTTACTTTCAACTTTTGTTTTTTCGCAACGTATTATAATCCTAAATCATTTTCTATAATTATAAGTAAACTAAACTGATACATTTATTACAATAATATATGTATTATTAGATCAGGTATACAAAGAGAAAATCAGTAATCAAATTCGCCAGGTGCATCATGTCTGTTTTGCTCCAACTTATTTCTTTCTGATTTCACCGTGTAAATAAAATACGTCACGATTTCTTTTTCTACAACAGGGATAGATCGAAAATGACGCATTAAGATGTCTGAAAGTTGAGCCTTATTCAGTCCAGGTCTACTCGACAACTTGAAATGTTTTTTGTAGCGACGAAGAGTGTTTACTTGGAGCTGATACAAATCTACTTCGGGTACTTCGTCTGCCTCATTAGGATCTTCTTCGGAGTCTTTCTTTTGTCTTGTTCGAGCATTCTGAATAACCATCTTATGGTAGTCACAGATATATATATGTTGTGCATTGTGATCCGTTTCCAATCGCAGTCTTTTGTAGTAGACAGTTTTTTGAATGCGTTTGCTGTAGCTTGCATTCCCTGCGGCTCTGTGACATCTTTTGCCATCGTCAATCAAGCAGCATTGGTTCCGTCCAGATGCTGAGGCAGCGTTACTATAAGGAGAAAAAAAATTCTATCAATTTGAACATGTGTGCTTATCTGGTCATATAGTAAGTTGATAATATAAAAATATCCTGATTTATCAATGTATAATTTCAGACCCACATCTTACTGCAAGTTAGATGTTGGTTATCGTCAGACTAATATGTATCCCATTAATCACATAATATGCAAATATGAAATATGAGTCAATTTTTAAACTTACTGCATATTAGAGGAACCTTGATTTTGAACAGATCCACCAGCATTATTTCCACCATTTCCAGGGACAGGTCCAGGATTGGAATTGAAGTTGTAATACGATGGATTGTGCGAAGTTTGTTTACCACTATTAATTCCCCCTCCTCCACCTCCTCCTCCGAAGTCTTCATAATCGTCTTCACGTTCCGATTTCGGTACTGAAGGTAAGCCATTCATTTTGGGTTCCTTAAAGATAATATTATTGCTTAGTAAATAATTAGCAATCGTGAACGATTAATGCAATTCGAATTCGATTACAAAAATAGAGAAGATTTCTTATCCGAATCAATGAATCGATCCGATTTATTTTCACAAAGTTATAAAGTTAAGTTGCAAGTAGTATGAAGGTTAATTACCTTGTTTACTAATTTTTTGATTTCACTACTTTGTCTAATAATTGATCTTTTCGCATTCGTCAAAATAAGTGATCAGTGATAACACAACAGCTGATGGGTTTTGCGAATGAATAAAGTGATTGATGCTGTGTGAGAGAGTGTGAAAGTCTGTCTGTATAGAGTAAATGTAAACACATCTGGCTGAAGTAGACAGTTGGATTTGTTGACTTGACTGTTTCATTCAATGCAAAATGCGCATAGAAATAACGTAAACAATTCTAAGGGTTATGATCAAAAAAGAGCGGGATAGGTTTTAGCAGGTAACACGAGATTTGGTATGTGTGCAATTTTGCATTTGTGCAAATCTCAATCTTTTTTAGCACAGAACAAAAACAATAGAGGACAATCACTTGATCATCACATCCTAATCCTATTGTATTGTAAATACCACAAAGAATGTAATAATCATCTGTTTTGTATTTACCTATTAAAAAACTATTGTCCCTAATCCTGAAGACGCAGAACGCATATATATACTAGAAATAGGTATTTTACGATAACATGATCGAAAATTTTAGACGGACTGAGTACATAAATAGACATTAATCCGGATTTACAATTTGCATAATATTATATGGTTAGATTGGCGTAGAGGAGTGGATCCTTTTTGGGGTAAGAAATTTGAAAATCGCTAGATATTGATAATATGAGTTAAGCTGTTAGCTCCAGATTGTGCAGAAGCTGCATATTGTGCGTATTATGCAGTATAATGTTGTTGTAGATTTTATTGTAGCATTATAGTATATCATTATAATAATCAATAATAAATATTTTATTTATAGGTGCAGTTCGAAGGCCAAAAGTCGTAAACTAATGTAAAATGTCTCTAAGCGGACCTGGGAAAGCCATGGTAGGTTTCGTGTGTCAAAGATGCATGACACCTTTGAAACTAGACCACTCTTTCAATTCAATTGACGAACATACTCTGGCTGAATTACATTGTAAGCAATTTTTATACATATTAATTATTTTATTAATTATTATTTGATATCTTCAAAAATGTACATGTATTTATGTATAATGTACGGTGTAGCGTAACCAAAAAGTAAGTCATGACTGTAGAAATGATATTATGCAATGCATTTGTATAGTCTGTGCCTTTATAAGAGTATTTATATGTATTTAATATTTAAGCTTGAATAAAAAGTTTTGTATGATATTTTTTCAGTGCCATTATATTCACCACCGCCTCTAGATTTAGATGATAGCTCCAGTTCGGTAACCAAATATGTTGCTCCCCTCAGCGAAAATGGGGCACATGGATTTACTATTGTCGGACATTCTTCGGATACCACAGCGCAACAAAGCAATCAACTCCGTATTCATGCTGATCTCTTTGACATATTGTCCAACAACCTTGAAATTGACCATCCACTTTGTGATGAGTGTTGTGACACTCTAATGACGCTGTTGGACAGTGAACTCAGAGCTGCAGAAGAAGAATGCAATCAGTATTCCAGTTATTTAAAAAAGTAAGTATTTAAAATTGTCTAAGGATTCTACCATACCTACATTTATGAATCTTTCCGTCTACCAAAATATTATCACCGTGAAGTTTGCTCTTGTTGAAGTAATAAAGGTTGTCTTTGCTGTTGCAATTGTAACTATAACATTCCTCTTAATATCTTTAAGGCTGGAATCTGAGCCAGATAATGAAGACATCGAAGCATTAGAAGCTCAACTCAAAGATGTAAGTTTATTCCTTACTCAAGACGGTTACATACATAACTATTTTTTCTAGTTCATGACTTTACTGGGTAGAGTCCAACAAATAAAATGATATTGTAATTTAGCTAAAGTTAGAAGAAAGCACGCTCAAAGGCAACCTCAATGAACTCAAAGTAATTGAAGCCACAGCAATGGAAACGCTTCAAAGACACAAAAGAGAACAAATGACGCTTAAAGAACAAGAAAACGACTTCCTAAAGGAGTACTGTAGACATAAAAGACAATTATCTGAAATAGAAGATCAATCGCAAAGGTACGATACAATACGTTGGTAATTAATTAATTGCAATAATTTACGACTTTGACAATTCTTTGTACTTATTTATTTATAGCTTAGAGAATGAACTGAAATACGTGGAAGGTCAACTAGAGAAATTAGAAAAAACAAACGCGTTAAATGCAACCTTTCATATCTGGCATAGTGGTCACTTCGGTACAATTAATACCTTCAGACTTGGGCGTCTTCCTTCGGAGCCAGTTGATTGGAATGAAATAAATGCTGCATGGGGACAAACAGCCTTGTTATTAAATTCTTTGGCTAGAAAAATAAATCTGAAATTTTCAAATTATCAGATTGTACCATTCGGCAATCATTCTTATATTAAGGTATTTAAACATTTTTTATCTTAGTAAGTGTTTGCACTTGTGTAAGCTGTAAATTGCTAGATATTTAACTGCATGCGTTAGATTTAGAAGTGAGGACTTCTTTATCCGATACCTATCTAAACCTATACATGTAGCATATCTATAAATTATAACGAAAACCCTTAACGAAAACTACATTATCGGTTTAATGTTTTGTCAGGTTCTTGCAGACAACAGTGAATTACCACTTCATAGTGCTTCCGGTTTTCGAATTTTATGGGACACTAAATTTGACCAAGGCATGTCCGCTTTTCTGGATTGCCTAGGCCAATTGCAACAAGCCATGCTAGAAAGACCCGGACAAACTGGATTTGCCCTTCCGTATAGAATGGCCGACAAAGGAAAGGTTGAGGATCCCACCAATGGAAAATCGTATTCTGTAAGGTATGAAAAGTATTAATATGAAATACATAGCACTTACGTACATATGGTTTGAACTTTCTGTAAAAAACTATAGTGGTGTAAGACATTGCAACTTACATATAAATAATGTTCAGCTGCAAAACTAAATGTGCCTAATTAGTCACTGTATTTATATGGCCAAAAACTTAAAGCCACAGCTTCATCGCCCAAGTTTTACTTGTTTAGTTTGAATGCTCAACTCCTATTTAAAATATGCGATGATATGAAATCTTTTAGGATTCAGCTCAACTCCGAAGAACATTGGACAAAAGCCTTAAAATTCATGCTGACAAACCTAAAATGGGCATTAGCGTGGGTGTCATCTCAATCAGTTCAAGAATCACCGTAAAGTGCTGTTATACCGTTCTGTGCTGTGGTCTGCACATATTTTTAGTCAAGATACGCAAGATATTATGTACGAAATATATTCTAATTTAAAAATGCAGTTTTAGCGATATTGCAATTGGCAATATTCAATTATGGAGCGAATTGTATTGACGCAGTTTAAGTGGAGAAAAGTTTACCTTAAAGTTTGATGATAGGATTATTGGTTAATGACGCGTAAATACAGTTCTACCCGTTTCCATTTTTGAAATATATGTAACAATGTCGCGGAACCTACGATATGCACTGTTTCTTAATAGCTATTTTGCGAATTAAAATAGTAAATTTCTCATTATTTATGCGGATTTTAATTATTGAGAGCATAAATTCTGTCAATGATTATTGAGTACACATTGCATTATGTTGAGTGAGGGACCTAGACAAAATTTCAAGCCTGATAACTTGGATCCACAGCTTGATATTTTTATTCTAATCTGACATGATCCGAGGAAAACTGAAAAAAATTAACCTAGAAATTAGGCAATTTTTCTGTGTGAATAATATCATATAGTATATTATATATTTATATCTAGTATCCTTTGGTTTGTATCACAGACGTTTGTATATAGGTACATATAGTACATTATTATAGCTTACAAGTTAATAATCGATAAAATAAATGTGACAGGACACAATCAATGAAACAGTTCAAACAAAATACCATTCAATTAGATGCATTACACATAGTAGTGCATACAAAGAGTAGATTTTTTATTAAAAAGGAAATGTACTAATTATAGTATACTCTTAAGGAACCAATTACTATTACTATTAACATACGGCTGACTCGAGCGAGGAAATTCATTTTTAGCCCGCCCGAGTGTGCGAGGCTGGCTTATGCAATCGCAATGTCTGTCCGTGCGTGCGTGCGTGCGTC
>JAQFYC010007178.1:0-10905 GCA_034694165.1 Tomocerus mixtus
GGAAAAATGGTTATATTGTGCCTTTTGCGATGTAGGCATTTTTAAGCAAAGAATTATGTTCTCAAATTAATAGCATTAAAGTGCACGTGTCACTTTTAAGGAAGATGAGACATGTCTAATCAATCAATGATACTGTCGTCAATTTAAAAAGCTGCTATGCTATAAATAGCTCATATCATAAAGAGTGCCATTATTTTACGATTGCACGTGCTATTAATTACATTGTAGTTATCATTTAGCAGATTCTGTGACTATAACGTGTCTTTTGCTTAGGTAGGTGTGCATATGTGGACGCAAAACTATTGGAGTGTTGTTTACTTACCCTTTATACAACTTAATTGCCTAAAAGCATTTATTAAATTAATTGGATGTCGGCACTTGAACAATTTTTATGTAACTGGCAATCCTAATCTGAAATAAACTTTGGGACAGGTTATTTACTCCATATTAGTACACAGTAACAGTATGTACATACACCAGAGTCCATGAAAATACATTATATTCAATTACAGCATGCTATGGACACTGATATTTTTTATTAACTCATAAAACGGCAATGTTCTGGTGCCTATACCTGTTCATTTTAGTTATCTTTCCCAAATGATAAAAATTATGCATTAATAGCCATTAGTTTTGCGTATTATATACATTTATTGAACTTCAAACTAAAAAATTAATTGCCCTTGTCATTAGTATTAGTATAGTAGGTGTTTGTATACGTTAATTTACATTACGTCCATGTATGTACATAAACTGTGTCATGTCAACTCTGTACTTTGTTTAAACCTTTGATAACAGCTACTATCATATGATAATCCGATTTTATTAAGCATAAAGAAGATTTCCAAACCCAGTTTTTCTTTTTTAGCTTTCCATACTAATGGCTATGTATTACGTAGGTAATAATAAACATCATGACTTTCGAAAATGTTTATAACTCTTCTATGGGTATTTCCATATCGATTTATGCTACACAGTAGCCAGCAGGATTGCGTATATTGAAGATAAGATTCAAAGATAAACTTCATTGCTTAACTACTGTATGTAATACGGTTAGTTTTTGGAAAACATCCAGACAGACAATCAATATGATAATTTTGAAAACTAATTAAAAATCAATTTACCAACAGAAATACCAGTTGTAACTTGTCAATAATTATCTAGTCATCCAGTGCAGGTAGATGTTGTTATTGATATTGCTGCTCACTCCTTACCTTTAGGATAATGAAACGAACACCCACCTATTATGAATATACTACATACAGTATGAAGCATTATGTAAATGTGGGTAAATGGACTAATGTAGTAATTTCCTAACCAGTGCAGTGTTTACTTTAATTAGGTTTTGCGTCATCATCAAATATGAACTTATGAAGGGTCTGGTTTTCTCTCACGCTGCGAACTAGTGAACATTATGTTATGTTGATTGGATTTCAGTTTTTCGTGATAGTCGACTCAAATTCATAGTCATCCAAATCTTTTCTCTTAGCGTTAACATTGCATGTGAACAGTGCGGAGTTATGTAGTAGTGGTGGAATAACACTAAATATCTATACTGTACTATACAGTATATACAACACATAGGTATTGCAATTTACATGTATTTTACATTACTTGACAGGGAAGATAATAGATAAACTATATTATTTGACATATAGTTCGACAAGACACTGGAGACATTAAGTAGATAAGCTGAACCTGGACTAAGCTGTTATCTACTCTACTCTATTATCATAATAATGCTTAGTCTGTAAAGATACTTTGTAAATAACACAGGACAAAAATAGTTTTCTACACATTCTACCTCTCTCTCTCAATGCCAAAGTTGAAATGGACTTATTTTCTTATTACTACCTATATATTAAAAATGCCAGAAATACGTTCGGGTCAAGTCATGTCATGTCATATCACTGTCACTTTACACACTGATCGCTTTTAAAATCGTTCCAGTTTAAAAGTGTTGCTGTGTCATGCCCTGCTTATTACGTTACAGATAGTTTTGTGGTGATACTTACTGATAGAAGGTATTATAGGATGCAAGATAGTAAAAGATAAATAATTAGCTAATGAATTGCGCAGAAATTATCTTTGAGAGTAGAGGACTAGTCAGTTCAGTTCAGGGTCTAATAATACATACATTATTATAATCCCTATGCACATAGATACCTTGTATGGCTTAAGTAATAATATGGCACAAAAATGGTAATGTAATACATTAATAACTAATGTGCCCTAAAGTAGTGAGCAAAGTTCTCCTGCAAATATTGGTCACATTAATATGTAGGTAGTTACTCATCCGCAGGCTAAAATGCCCAAAGTAGTTAACAATTTACGAGCTTAGTCTTAAAATCTTGAATACATTTACCAATGTACATGTTGAAATGACATCTTATAATAATACTGTTGTGTACTTTATTTAAGCTGTAGAAAACTACTAAGAGTGCATGTATGTACATATACATACGCCTTAGTGATATCTGTACAGTAAGGATCTCCTTTTGTGTACAGATAAAATTCATCACTACAGTGATAATGATGGTTTATAGCTAGTTTAGTCGACATTGAATTTGGCAAGACAAATAACATAGTATTATATAACCGAAACTGAATTTGAATGTTGAGTAGATTACAGAACAGAGTTTAACTTTAATAGCTCATCACACATAAATAATACACTATTCATGTAGTAATTTCGTTTACATCGATATACATACATAGTCTCTGCTTGCTTTACTACTGACATGACACTGTCCAACTAATTGTACGTAACTACTAACTGCAATCTACATGAATAACATATTATGGTACACCTAGCTAGCCAAAGTCAAATGAAGCAACAAGGTATGTAGTATGGAATATGGACAATATATAAAATCAACAAGAGAAGTGAACTGCTGAGCTTACTTAAGCTCTGGGCAAATAATAAGCTTAACAAACATTTGCATTACGCATATAATATATAACACGCCATGCCATTATAGAGTAGTATTACATAATTTCCTTTTCATATTCAGTAAACGCAAAGACAGAAAGATAATAAGTAACACACTCTGGATCTGTATGTAGGAATAGTAGAATACATTGAGCATTGCATTACAATTTACAATTATGCTCAATACAGTACATAAATATGTATACATAGTAATTGTAATCAGTAACTCTGACTTTGAAATATGGGATATATGGCTCTGGATTGGTTTAGAATAGTGGAGCTCGTCAAAAGCTGACTGCCTGTGAGTTGGTGTAAACTTATTATGATTTGCTTAGGATTTTAGTAGTACTCCAGTCTTTACCGTGACCGGATGTCTATTTGTCTTTAATCTTTTATGCATTGACGTCAATAGATTTGTACATACCTACTCCACTCCACTATAGTGCTCTACCTACAGATAGAGATACACTATAAGTACTTGTACTCGCAGTTGTGCTTGTGGTCGTAGTAAGTGAGTGAGTATATATTATGTGGCATTGTTTTGTTCAGAATTGCATATTAGCCATATATGTATGTAGTAAAGTATGAGTTGTTGGCGTTGGCTGCATTACAAGAGTCAAATTTGGAGATAACTAGTACATATCAGTACACACACAGTACAGTACATACAGAACACTACTAGAGTTCGAGAGATATATTATTCCTGTTCTGGTTTGTATATATAAATAATGTGGAAATACTATCTGCATAATATTACAGAGTAGTGAGTAGAGTAAGTGAGTGAGGTTGGTTTTGGTTTTCTGTTCTGTAGTTGTTCTTGCTATCCTTTGCAAATGATGAGCCGTGTAATAAATGCGAATCTAGCGTACATGCGGTGATTTATTATCAAGTGGCAGTCCCAGTGCTGAATACACAGATATTGGAAGTTTATAGTTAATTTTTAGATTGACAGCCTTGTGTTTGTGGTTATTGCCTTTTGTGATTAGAACGATTCACTCCCTGTATGGAATAGTATCTAAATCTATCTACTTACAATAATACTTCAGTCTCTGGCTTTGGATTTTGGATACATAGAGCTTACGCTCCTCTTTTTCATTCTCTCTGAGTCTGACTTTGACTGAATTGAAGTAAGCAAATCAAAACCAAGTGTTGTGCCGTGTGTATTTACTACTACCTAGCAAATCTACTATAGAAGCAAGATATAAGTAGCTTATATACATCCTTTACTAACTCCTACATAATAAATTGATAGCACAACTATTTATATACATTAATAGGCAATCAAAAGGATAAAGGAGTTTACCAATCCATTTAAATATAGCTTAAAGATATTTATGGCTTCAATAAGCTGGACCTGGAATGAAATTGGTTACACCACAGTAAACACAGTAAACTGCTGATAACGACAAGACGTTTCCTTAGCTTAATTTGCTACTAGAAGCGGAAAACTCTTTAAACATTTTCTATTGCAATTTTTGTTATGCGTGCCTTATTGCTGACAAATCTGCAGAAAATATTTGACATATTATATATGCATACGAAATAGTTGTATGTAATGTACTGCAGTATTTAATTGAGAAACTTTGTGACATTTTTTCTGCATATCGAAAATGACAGCTATTTATGTCATGATACACACATGCCATATGTGAACGTGAACGAATTTACATGAACAATTTATTTGCAAAATCTACAGATTTAGTTTTCTTCTGTATTTCTATTTGCAAATTAGCTATAGATTTGTTGTGAGCTGCGAACTGAAGTGAAACCGCAAAGCAGAACATGCAAAAATACATGACAGATCAACTTTATAGTTTTTCCAGTATTTGAAGGATTCTTTCAAAATCTGACAGATATTTCGAAGGCCATCAGTTGGTTTTAACTTAATGCTGACGTATATCATTCGGTTTGCGAACAAAAGATTTTTGGTTTCAGTTTCCTATACAGATATTTGTTTGACCAGAACTGTAGCAAACACCTGTATTAGCATTGTATGAATGTGCTGATCTGATATCTATCTGGACAGGATTTCGTGTCATACTTATCAGTCTATTTCACCAGGTTTTACTTAAACTGCTACTTTATTGAACTGAACTATGCTATATTACATGCAGATTGTGTAAGTCCCGGAAACGTGATAAATATTTATTTCGACAGACCGTTATTGCGGATGTGCTCTTCAAATCAGTTACATTGAATTGATAAGTTTGCTATTTACATGCTACCCTACTACTAAAGATGCATGTGTGCTGTGGAGTGCCAAACTGATGTCTCATTAATTTTCTGCGGCCACCTGTTGCTAACCAGCACTAGCTAAAGAAAAGTTTCATTCATTTCTTGAGTTAGTTGGCATTTAAGTGAACTAACCATAACTGTGGAGCTTAAATTAAGCTGCAATTAACTTTTCCCAGTGAAACGATCCTGACTTTTGAATGTTCCTCTGAATTTTTCAACAAAGTGCCAGCTATCACTAATTCATGATGAGTGTAAATTACGAAACGTTCCTCTCTGACATCAAAGTGGCAACGGAGTATGGCGACCCTTCTAGTGATGACCTTAGTTCCGAATGGGACACGGACGATTCAGAACCTATCGCCAATAAGCTAAAGGCAATTGGAATTACAATTTAGTATATTTTTGCATGTATGTAAAAACCCAGTAACTGATATTAAGCAATGCGATACAAATGTTGGAGCTCATATCACAATAATGATTTTCTATTTTTAATTTTCCACCTTCTTATTGTAGTGATAATATCAATAATATAATTGTATAACCTGTACATAATATCTACTACAGTGTGTTCTTGTACATCTGCTTGCATCATGATAAACATAAATTAATTGTAGTCATACTTTATTTTACTTACGTAAAAAATTAAGAATGATGACTTGATGCAAAAAAGGAATGGATGAAGTGCATGACGCTAATGGGTATTATTTGGGATATTTGCAGACGTCTCGGTGGAGGACACTTAGGACAATAGTTCACCAATTGACACCTTTTATTCAGACATATAAAAAGCAGCGCTATCCATGGGTCCAGCTAGCTGGTCATCAAGGCAACTTCAAACCAGGGGGGCAGCCAGGCACTATTCTCAAAAAGTTTTGTGCCAAGGAAAAGGAAGCTTTCGAACTCCTCATGAAAGATGAACTCAAACCATACGTACCCGAGTATTATGGAATAGCTAAAGAAGAGGTGGCAGAAATCGGTGGTAAGCTAATTGTACATTAAGCACTTTATCTTTTGCATTTTGTATTTTTTGCGACTGCAGTGTTATGCATAGTATGTGGCAATGCTTATCGAATCAATTTTGCAATGCAAATACTAATTATATTTTGACAATTTATAGGTGTAGAGTTTATCCAACTAGAAGATCTTTTGGGCCAGTTCACAAATCCTTGCGTAATGGATTGTAAATTAGGAGTTCGAACTTATTTGGAAGAAGAACTCTTAAAAGCTAAAGAAAAGCCTAAATTAAGAAAAGACATGTATGACAAAATGTGTCAAATCGATAGAGCAGCCCCTACGATGGAGGAACACCAACTCCGTGGTGTTACGAAACCTAGGTATGATAATTTTCATACATAATTTTTATTATTTATCAGAATATTCGACAAGTACCAGTCAGTCGAGCAGACAGATTTGTAACTGAGAGTAGTGAGAGCATGGATTTTGAGATAAACTCGTCTGTGATTTCCTCTTTTTGAAATTCTTTTAATAACATACATCATGCGTTTCTGAATTCTGGATACCATATAAAGTGCTATGGGAAATAATAGAATATACAGTGCATGAAACCAATAAATTGCATGCCATTTTTGTGTTAAGATACTATGAGCATGGATCTTCGTTAACCAAGGTCACATTTTGATGAACGTGGCATAAATATCAAAGTATCATTACCCTTAGAATTCCTATTTCTGTACAGCCTTATGCTTTTTTACACTGTATCCTGTGTGTACTTTAAAAATTCGTGCAAAATTGTAAAGCACCTACTTATTTTTTACCGTTTAAGAGCAATTTTATTTGCATTATTTATGGCACATCTTTTTATTTCATACCGCACCATTTACTTTACGCTTGCACGAAGGAAAACCAATGGGCTATTGAAAATGCATAGAATTTTTAATTTCGTTAGTAGAGACCAGACCAGTCATCATTCTTGCATGCTAATATGATTGTAATTTTAATAGATGTGCAAATTCAAAGGTTGAGGATGCGTAAGCAATAATAATAATGATAATTGTTTCTTTATAAAGATATATGGTATGGAGAGAAACGATATCCACAACGGCAACATTTGGCTTCCGGATAGAAGGCGTGCGGCGAAGTGATGGAACTTCCTCTAAAGACTATAAAACTACAAAGTCTGAAGAGCAAGTCAAAGATGCATTTAATTCATTTGTTTGCGGATTTACTCACGTTATTCAACAGTACTTGGACAGACTTTATGCACTTAAAAGCGCACTCACAAAGTCACAATTCTTCAATACGCATGAGGTCTGTTTACGTAAACATTTTATTTGTATATGTAGGTACTTATCCCTATTATCTATATACTGATAACAAGAACATGTATTTTTTAACATTAACTCTACCATTAAGTTTTATATTTCTCTCACTATCAGAATGATTTTATTGTAATTGCTACAATTGCTAATTTATTGTAATTTGAATAATTTGCAAAAGATTTTATGTGCCAATTAATACTTTGCCAAAAGGGTTTATGTATGTAACACACGTTTAGTGATGTCAATTAAAACGTGTACTATTGTCTGGTTTTGCAGGTAATAGGAAGTTCTCTACTATTTGTACACGACGAGTCGAAAGCTTCTCTGTGGATGATAGACTTTGCAAAAACATGTCCTCTCCCTGAAGGAATTCCTCCTATAAGTCACGACCAGCCGTGGTCGGTCGGAAATCACGAAGATGGCTACCTCATTGGTCTTTCTAATCTCATTAAAATTTTTGAAGACATGCTGAAGCCAGAGCAGCAAGAATAGCTACATATTTAATATTAATATATACAATTACTAAACTATTATTATCTAAATATATACATAAATATGATATACCTTGAGAAGAAATAGGAATTAGAGGCAGTAAACGAAACTACCCACACATAAATACATATTATATGCGTTAAAACTATTTACTAATAATATAAAGATAGTTTCGTAAGATAGTAATATATTTTCTGTCATAGAAAATGTGAAGAAGTCTCTGCAATTCTTTGCAAAAAAGTTATATTATATTGTTCAACGAAAACAAGAAATACCTAGCTGCTTGTCATAAACAGCCTAATGTGCTCCGTTGTCTGTAGATCTTAAAACTGTATTTACAACAACTATAATATTATGTATGTACCTATCTCCTAGAATATTATTGTTTATAAATATGTAGTAAATATACTTTGTTTATAAGAGAAACGTAAACTAAAAATTGAAAACTCATCAAAATACACAGACAATAACTCATCTTGAGAATCAGGAATCAGGACTAGATATATAAACTAGTACCTATGTAATGTAAAGCATAATATTTATGTACTAGTACATCTGTATCTACTATTTTTGACATTTTCTATATTGTACTGACTGAACTGATGTGAATGTGTATATCTTTATATCACATTCACCAATTTAACAATGTAAACTGTAAAGAAACCTCAAAAAATTACACACATTCTTAAACGTAGAACAAACTATGTTCTTATATTTTGATCATACCATTTACTATCATTCCAAATCGGTTTAATTAATTAAAACTGTCTGTGCTATTATTTATCTACAAAATTAGACCTTATTTCATTTTATGCAATTATTATCTCCCAATATGACAGTAGTAAAACCAATTGACTACGATTTAACGATACTGTACACACATTTGTATTTATTATTGTAAATTGGAAGGTACCTACTCGTACTTTTGTAGTGTCTATCTACACCATTTACTTAGGTAACTTACACACTTGTATATTGAGAAACGTGTAAGACAATAATACTTATATACATCGCATTCGGGACAGATCGTTTATATTTGTACATTTGTCATACTAATTAATATAATTGTATAAAATAAATACTGAACACACCATATATTACAGACGTGACCGAAAATAAACTAACATTAAGGAATACTATTCAAACAAAGTGAAAAACAAATTAATTAATGTCTATCTAAATTGTTTGTAATTGTGAACCTACATTTCCTATACAGTGCAACTGCCACTGTTGTAGTTACATTTTCTACTTTGAATATAAAAACAGTGACGAATAAATTATCAACATACGTAACTTTGTCGAGTTGAGTATATTATTTAAATGGAATACGTTTCCATGAAATAATTGTATTAATTTCTTGCATTTCAAAGATAACGTGGTCTTTACGTTTACTAACCTCGTTATATAATTATATATATATGTTTACGGAAATAGGCGAATAAAAAACTAGTTATTTTTGGCTTGTCGAAGGAAGATGTTCGCTTAGGAAATGCGAAAGTTAAGATAACTTTAGTAATACCGCAACAGAAATTGCAAAATTGCTGGAGAAAGTAGTGAAAGTACAATGACTTCATTACTTTCTGTACTTGAGGTGAAACTGACGAACCTTAGTACTTGGAAATGCATCTCGGGTTCGGGTGTACCACATATTTATGAATGGTTATTGCTACCTACACTTATTTACTACATTAAGATTACATGAGTACGTAGACTTCGCAATCTTCACAATCATAAACGTCTCAAAATATCTTTGTCGTCATCTTTGTCGTCCCATAATCCCAAACTATTACTATTATCATATCATAATCAAATAAATACATACATGAAGAATGGAAATGATGAGGATCGGATGTATAGACAAAAGGTGACAGGATGGATATGAGGAGTGGAAATAATGTAGAGATGAGGATGAGACTACTATGAGGAGACTGTTGACTGTATCATCATCATCATCTTGCTCAGATCAATGTGATCAGGAAATGAGACAGAATGAACTTAGAAATCCCAAACAGAATCTACAGAGAGCTCTAGGAATCACAAATGAACTACATTTATACACTGCAATACTGCACCATTGAACACAGACAGACAACTCCTCATTCACCATTCACAATTTACACGCACTATACGCACTCTTACACACACTTATACTATACTAATAATATAAGTATATAAGTATAATAAATAATATAGTATAGGAATGAAATACATTGTGAAATTGCAATAGTGGTATA
Source organism: Tomocerus mixtus (assembly GCA_034694165.1). NCBI lineage: Eukaryota > Metazoa > Arthropoda > Collembola > Entomobryomorpha > Tomoceridae > Tomocerus > Tomocerus mixtus. Next base: position 10,173 of record JAQFYC010007178.1, read on the forward strand.
TTCAGTACCAATTAAGAAAGGTGTAAGGTACTTGTACTACAAGTTATAATAATAAACCATATTATACTCATATTATATTATCCATCCTAGACTTATATAAAATTAATATAATAATTTCCTCTCTCTGTGTATATGTATGATGTATACTGCACAATCTTTTGTTTCCATTTGCCATGTAAGTGCTGCACAGTGCTATGCTATATGGTTATATAGTCCAATGCAGTTTATGCCTTTACGCACAAATGACAACATGCATGCATGTATACTACATAGAATTAGGTTTATTTAGCAAGGCTATTCGTATGTATGCAATATAGATGTTGCCTGTCTGTGTCATGTCCGTGTGCTATATGTAATGTGATACCTACCTGTGTAGTTTATTTTATAGTATTCTGCCTGTGTGTCTAGGTCTACTCTACTCTGTTCATGTTGGTTGATGGTGTCCTGTCCACCAAATTAAAAAGTAAAAAATGTGAATGTTGAAATCCGATACGATTCGATTGTTTGTCTCCTCTTGGACGTTTTCCTGTCCATCTAACCATTATTAGTTGACAATTAGATTGATTTCAGTCATTTCTGTGTTGTCCGTGATATCGATAAATCTACAATCTGAATCAGATGACATCAATTAAGTCAACAAAGATTTAAAGCTGCTACAGAATTTTCAAGGTATTTTTTCTTGTCCATTTCGCTTTCATTTCAACAAGTTTGTAAAACATTTTTTTATTAATAA
>JAQFYC010007179.1:0-10905 GCA_034694165.1 Tomocerus mixtus
GGGTATAGCCTTATTTTATAGCCATATTTTCCCAAGAGGGGTGTCTGCGATACCTGACAGGTGCCTGTGCGCACACTAGTCTGTCGATTAAATCTCAAATTAAAAACCGAACGCATCTTTTGTTTTAAGAATAAAAGCATTCATACCGCACAGACAGAGTTTATTTTTGCTTGATGTTTTATTTATTTCCAATGTGATAAGAGGTAACTTTAATTTAAAAACGTTGAAAACCAAACATTGTCATTATTTATTTTGACGAAGCTCGTTGATAATCGGATGTAAGCTGTCAATGAACTCCAGAGCACTAGGCTCAATCTGATTGGCTGGAAGCAAGAAGCCATATCTTCCCTGATCCCTTAGTTCATAGGTAATCGAAATAGTTCTATTATTTTTGCTTTGCACATAGTCCATACTTGTCCCAGTTGAAAGATCTGCCCCAAAAATACATTAATACAGTAGTAAATTCTCTCAAGGTGATTATGATGAACAGTTTCATAGTAATCTCAATTATTTCATATATTTCATATAACTATAATTAAAACGTTCAAAGTTTAATTTAAAGAATGCTAGGTGTACTTACATAAAATGTCCAACCAGTTACCAGGCAAAAATGTAGTATTGTATCTCACTTTAATAGCATCGGCTGCTTTGCGGGTAATGTCCATCTATTATAGTTAATACAAATAATATGAGAGGAGATTATTTCTTTAAATATTTTCAATGTTATATATAAACCTACTGCTAACAATTAGTACAAAGAAAACTAACATATCTGTCGTATTGGGGTATATCTGCCGAGTCTCCGTATGGAAACATGATGTATTGGCTGTAACTGTGCAAACTTATGTAGAGTGCTAAATCATTATTAATCGAGTCAATAAAATTGGCAATATGTACAGTTTCCGGGTCGGAAGACACCCTCTCGCCCGCAAAAGTCTCTGCACAAGGATTTGTTGAAGATCCTCCCTCTTAAATTAAAAAGGAATAACAGCATATCATTATTTCCACTGTGTCGAGCACGTACTAGCATTTTGAAATGATTTTGCTGTGGATTTCAAACATTTTTCATGCCAGAAATTGTCGAAGGGATGGGGATACTAAAAATTATTTCTCTGAAGGAAATTCGGGGAGTTCTGGTAGTACGTAGAATATAAAAACTGTTTAAATGAAATATCATGAACAATGAAGGCATGAAAAATCCTTTTCAGTTGTTACTCTGCCATACTTACCACGCCAATGATAATCAAAATTTCTATTCAAATCCACTCCGTAGCAAGTGGAGGAAGATATCCTCGAGCGACTTTTTCGCCACATTCGATCTGTCGTGTGTGTATAGACAAATCCATCGGGGTTAACCATGGGCAGGATATACCATTCGAAATCATTGATCCATGAATTGATATTTGGATCCTGGCTGGTAATCAATTCCTTAATTAAGAAAGTAGCAACGGCTGAAGTCACCCATTCCCGTGCATGAATATCTGTTTTAATAAAATAATGAACTTTTACTTAGCTATCTTATTTGTAGCTCAGTTTATAGTTCGTAATTTGCATATTGTGCTAGTGCAAAGTGAAATACTGGTATGTGTAGGCATTAATGAAGCAAAAAATGTTAATTGATTTATTTACTAGCATCAAGGAAGATAACTGGCTTATTTCCGCCTGGTCGCGGCTGGGATATTTTGATTACTTTTAGATCCCTTCCCTGGGTTGAGTTTCCTATGGAAAGAACTGTTGTAAAACTTGGATTCGCTGCAGCTATCTCGTCCACAAATGAGTGAATCTGTAATTGAAATTAAATATCCATGGCTAAACGTTCCCGGAAAATTAAAGACTACAATTAATTTAATAGATGTCTACTTACATCAGCTAATTGGTAATATTGGTCCCAAGTAAGGTCCTTTGTTTCTCCTTGAGAAATCTGTTGATCTTGAATTAATCTGTAAAGTTAATTTTATGTATTCGCGTAAATTCATTTTTATTGCAGAGTAATCATAATTTGCACTTTCCCAATGAAGTGTATATTGTTTAACATAGTAGGAGGACATGTACGAGCCTTGCTTGATAATATGTAACACAATGTTCATTGTCCATGCATATCTTTAATTGGTCAAATAAACATAATTTAAGTTATAGTTATCATTTTACAAAACTTTTTCCTCGTCTCAAGTGGTAGTTAGTAAAGCCAAAGCACCAAATACTTTTATATATTCAAAATAAAAAAAAATGAAGTGTAAAAGTGAAAGACCTTGGAATTTACACTTTGTTTAGAAATGGGCTTCCAGTGGAAATTTTGGGGTTATAATATAATATTTTTGCAATACGATAGTTCTATGTATTACCAATGTGTAGGTAAATCTTGAAATTTTACTTTCCCAGAATTTACTAATTGACTTTATTATTCACATTTGTTTTCAGGGATTGTCTTGCTGAAGTTCACAAAATTCAAATAAAATTTAGTATAACGTAGCAAAAGTCAGTCTTTCGAATAGTAAAGCCTTCGACACTGTATTTTTGGTGGCTTTGGAGTTATTGAGTCAAAGTATGAGGAAAAGTAAAATTGACATTTATTTCTGATTTTTTTGGGCTTCTGATTTCTGTTTCCTGTCTGCCCAAGCGCAGGTAAAATCCTTTAAAAAAAACTTAGAATACATCAGACTATTCAAAGGTCTAAGCCTCGTCCATGTATCTTGGTTTTATATTTACTGAGGATGAAAGTTTAGGTGCTTCATTCTTGTCCACCAAGTAGGCTTATACAGATATAGCAGCAGCTCTGTTTTACTTACTGGTTCATATCATCAATGAATACTTCAGTATTCATTCCCGATTTCGTCAATTTTTTCAATATTCCAGATTGCTGCTCAAATGGGGAAAGGCTTAAGTCTGAATTTCGTCCGATGGCATTTGGACCTTCCCAAAATAATACCTTTATAACAAACATGGATTAAGCTTTCATTTAAAAATACTGTATTGAAAATTAAAACCACAGGGCGTAGTATACATACAATAATAAGTTTTAATTAAAGTCAGCACTATTGTAAAATTTAGTTGTTAGTTTGTGTGTATTACCCCGGAGGTTTCCAAATCCGTAAGCACTTTTAAGTGTTCATGGTTTTCAGGTGTTACGCGATAAACTTTGTATCCATTGTAGTCTCTAATATTTGCTGAACAATAAGCTGTAGCAAAAATGCTTAGAACTATCAATCGTGTCCACATGATGAGATGATTCAACTGTGCACTGAGGTCGAATACTGAACTGAATGGATTCCGATTTCAGGTGTTATGTTATTCTGTTTTTGTTGAATGCGTACCCATTAAAAATATATATGCACTCGAGATAACAGTGTAATGTGCAAATACTGCAAATACTGTAAGTAGGCATTTTTGTCATTTTATCTCGGAAGATTCAGGTATCCTTCCCAATTGTCTATACGCTCATACTGTTACTCTTATAAACAGGTTATTGGGCTGAGTAGGTGTACCTATATAGTTAGCAGTTAGGTAATAATAATGTACAGCTTTCAGCAGGGTATGTACCTATGTGAATATGTGTATAATCTTATGCATACGGTAAACTATAATTGCATTTTAAAGTACAATTGTCAGTCAAAACATATTGCTAATCCGAGGTTCGGAATTTCCAGATCCAGATGTGATCCATCTTGCTCTTTATCTATTCAGCTTCAGTATGACATTCAATTATGGTTCAAATATGATTCCGTCACATTTCATAAACTCACATTGAACTTTTGTAGCAACAAGTAAAAGCAGATAAGTGTAATGCTTATATTGTATTATATAAGTTCAAAGAATTGGCAAAACTGTATGCAGGTTAATATTTTATTTATTGAAAAATTGACTTTTTTTTTAAATAAGTACAATTAGCCTTTTTAGCTTTCCCTCAGAATTATTTCAAAAATTGAACTATTAATAAGTATGCAATTTACAACCTTAACCATACTGTACATGACAAAGAAAATGAGACTTACAATTGAAAAAAATTGTGAAGAAAAAGTGGTATAATTTAGTAGGTACTATTTTATGTGTTTCCATATTTTGGGGCACATAGAGGCAGGTAAGGACACTGGGTGGAAGGCTTACTGATTTGCTTTACTTTGCTAAATACAGATCCATAAAGAGAGATTTGTTGGATGTCATCATGTTTGCAAATCCTTCCGTTTGAGTTACTTCAGCTTTATTTCTAATCAAATAAAAAATATTATAGTTGGGGGAAGAGTAAATGATAAAGTATTAAATTGTAAAGTAGCAATTTACTTACATATTAAAAAACTCGACTGTTTTGTCTTTTAACTTCAATGCGTTAAACATGTCGGAAATAACAAGGCAATCAGCAACATTTTCGATGGACAAACTTGCTACCAAAACTTCTTCTGCCTCCTCTTTCAATCCTTTTATATCATACTTGTCAGAAATCTTTAGAAACTCAACTGCATGGCTTTCCAGGGTTTCCTGATAAATTTCACCGCTAAATAGAAAAGTAATACCCGCAATTATATGATTGATTTCAAATTTTTTATCTTTAGAAGCACTGAGAGAGACGTATAATTATGGCTTTGGTGCATTTTCTCCATAATTTGCTTACTTACACATGCATTACAGATAGTAGGATATTGGATTGGGCATATGATATGATTTAAATAAATATTGAGGGTAAGTATTTAATTCCTTGAAAATATACCTACACCTACTGTACCTGTATATATATTGTAACATTCCATTCACCACATCCTCTTCAAAGTCATGGATTTTTACCACGTTGTTTATGGATTCCAACATGGCATTCAGAAACATTGCTTTAAACACAGAGCTACGACCTGTGAAAATTAAAAAATGGGTACATACGTATTGCAACCTTAATTATCTGTAGTTGCAACCTTTTCCGTATTACTATTTAAGTACTTATAGGTATTGTTTATATCTACATAAAGCTTTTGTAGAGGACTATTATTTGTAGTATAGCTAAATCTATATTTAATTTTATTACAAAACCTTACATGCTAAGATAGCTTTGTGAGCTTTTAATGTCTTAGTGTTAGTTTGCAGCGAAACATCCGTAAACATAGAAGACAGAAGTAAATCTTCATAATCACAACTGAAGTTGGCATTCCGGTCGGCCTTTTTTTCATTCACTTCAGCTACTGCTCTACAGATAACCTTATTTTCTACAGGAAGATCAATGATAATTTGACAATGCAGTTTCAGTGTGTCATCCTCCAATAGATGTGTTTTTGGATCAGTCAGATCTGCAGTCTTGGCAAAGGTGGCATACCCCCAACTTTTCGATGGCGGAGTAAAAGTATTCGTCGCAGATCCTTGGATTAAAAATATATGTGTGCATATTAATATTTTTACGCATCAGCTAGAAATTTTAGATAGTAATACCCCTGAAACCAATAAAATTCACCATACGTATTGTTTTAAGTTCATGCATTAAGTTTAAGTGACTGACAAACATAATATGCGACCCATGAGAATTCTTGAACCACTGTTTTTTCTACATATATAAAGTTTTAAAAGACTACATTATAAATATATTTAAAACAAAAGGTCAATATGTTGAAGTACTGCTGCACAAATTACTTCGTTTCCATGCTTTTGACTTGCTATCTAGAAGGTTGAATTGAAAGGAAGCTTCTATGGCATCATTTGGATTTGGATTGTTGCAGCATAAGTATACTGCCAGAAAATCGCATTCCTCAGTTTCGCCTTTCTTTTTTCCTTTTAACTTTGTGTTCACCTCGACAGACCTAATTCATCCATAATAAAATGTATTATTAAAAGCGTCCATAGACAATAAAAGAACTTAACAAGGTTAGCCCAGCTCCCCATAAACCTTGATAAATAAATATAATAAATATATACATATTATTCAAAATTAATTTAATTACCATTCAATGGTTTCGGAGTCGTTCTTGCATTCAAAAATGGGTGACAATATTTTCTTATTATCCTTCTCGAGAAGTCGTTTGAAGTTTCTTATATTCCAACAGAAGCCAAAGGATTTTTCTTTTGTCTATCAAAAATAACAGAAAATTTTATTTCATTTGTAAATTCATTTCACTCAATTAAATCATCACAATAAGATTTACATACTTCCGTGACGGCTAAATAGTCGACTCTACTAGAACCAAAGTCGATTTTTGACTTGGCAGGTGTGAGGCTCATTGTCGGAATTATTATTCGTTCGTAATTATCATCAGAGGTGATAATTGATAGTAGGTGTTCTTTTTCTGAAATGACAGCGCTTATTAACTTCAGTTATTTTAGTGCTGAGGCTGTCTATTTTCTATAAATGGTAGAATATTATATTATGACTTACCTACAATGCTACAATTAATTCACTCAAGTTTCATTAGTTAGCCTAGGAGTACCTGATCACGCGTACAAGAATTCTTCTAGCTAATATTACACCATTATTAACCTCAACTAAAGCTAACTATTCGTGTATGTGATGTGATGTAAGTAAAAGCAGGTGGAGATAATAATAACACAATCACAAGAATATTTTCGTAGGATTATAAAGAGCACTGGATATTATTTTATTTACAGTTGGGATTGGGACTCAGTTCACAAATAAATGATTTATTAAATGAATATATTTTAATTGAACTATAGGATACAATTGAATTGTAATGTAATGTGTAGATGAATTGAACAAAAAAATAAAGCTAAACTACACTTAGTCGATCTGTACAAGTTGAGCGAGAAAGGTTATCGGCTTTTCCTCCAGAAATTGAGGGAATGGGAAATATTACGGTTAGTTTTAGTCGAAATTAACATTTGTAGGGAAATTAGAAGCATAGATAATGAACTGGGAAGGGGACATTGTAAGTTATATTGTTTGCATAACTTAAGCATGTAAAAACGCTTTTAGTTGTTTAATATAGCTTATGATACAATTGTAAACTGCATTCTCTCAGTAAATAGTAGGGCTTTTGCAAGAAGAGATATTTGTACTAAATTAACCTGAGCCTCATATATGCTTCTTTGCAACTTTTGACTTTTATCCTCTGGAAAGTATTACCACGTATTCATATGAAATGAAATATTATACGTTATAAGGAATTGTTTAAAATGCTCTCACGATGAGAATGAATAGAATACAAATAAACATCAGAAGACAAGGCTCTACAACTTCACAAAGAAAGTGGTAATGACAATTACTGAATTTATGATTTCTCAACTTCAACTAAACAATATATTAGGATATAACGTATGTAATATGTAGGCATTTAACATGAGATTGACACAAAGTAACTGCAATCTAATACTTATGTACTAATAATAACGATATGAATTTTGTTATAGACATATTACTAACATTACTATGCATTAATATGCTGCATTTTTGTAAGAATAGTAATTCATATTAATATGTATACCTATATACCACAGATACGAATATTATAAATAGGTTTGTATGAGTAAAGGCCACATTTATCAATACACAGTATACACACAATACAATCTAGTCATACTATATATAGAAATGTATTGAATGAACTGGTCTGAAGACAACCGTTTTTATAGGCTTCGTAAAGCTGTGTCTTTGTGTCTATTGAGGCACATGAAATTATTTGACCAACACCAATTACTACAACCCAGGTATGTGCATTTGTAATTTGTATCGACATGTCAATAGCAAATATCAACCAAGTAAATGCAACAATCCCACAACTCTAGCCTGTCTAATGGATAAGTATGCGCATCTGGTTGTTTTAAAATGTTCCAATTAATAGTACTGATTGAAATATAGTTCGTTCTATTAATTTACATATAACTTGCAATTGCAGAAAATTTTTGCATATCATTAGTGACTTTTGCAAGCAGTGTAAACAATCGGGCAGGACGTGACGAATAGAGAAAATTGTGCGTACAAGCAGGTTGAATGTTCCTTGTGTTTTTTCATTTTCATGCAGGCTTATATATATTTCGAAATATTACGTTTAGTAAATTAAAAATGCTATAAACTCGAACTTCAGCTCTCATTTTATTCAAAGAACGAAGACAGAAGATGCGTATGAATAATTACTGCAATATGTTTAGCTCTGTAGCCACAATATACTGTAAATATATTTTAAGGTTATTCTAAACTTGCTTATAATAATATAATATTAGACAAGAACAAATAACACGTCCATAATAGTCAATGAGTCGGTTGTACAAACGGACAAACCTTGATGGTGATTGTGACCCGTTTTAATGGTGAAAACGTCGCATTATCTTATCACCTTTAGAATGAGATAATCCACAACTTTATCAGCAGTGTAGTGTACAACACCCTATATGGGAATATTTTGGCTATCTTTTACCTGCAAAAATTTTCACACCTCTACCAAACATACCTTGTGAATATACCTAATAAATATACGTATTGTTTACTCAGAATTATGTATGATACATAAATATGGGTGATATCAGTATTATTTGTGTTCCATTTATTCCGCCCCGCACCCAAGACCCAAACTGACTCATTTGGTTCGCTTGCTGGCTGACTTCATTGCGTATTGATGGTCATTTTCTGTTAAATACAACTCTCATACTTTAATAACCATTATTTAGTAAAGTGATACGCACAGATTTTAACTAGAGACTAGAAGATTTTAACTAGAAGAAACTGTTCAGTGTTCAGTCAAAAACTTAATTACAAATGCCTAACAAACTTTCGCCAAACACGTCCTTTGTGACAAAAGTTTTAAAAGTGGTAAATTTTTGCAAGTTTACTATACATGAATAGTAATAATTATCACGTAATATTTCTTTTTACAGGAGGAAATCTAATTTATATGGGAAAATATTTAGATAAATAGGTATCCTAAATATTCAGTATGAGTAATTGATCCAAATTATGAAATAGGTCATCAATATAGTTGTGTTGGCCCTTTACCGAGTTGGGGATGGAGGATACTTCATCGGAGCTTCATACAACAAGAACCATGACGCTGAAACCTTAACCACTGGAATATTTATTGGATTCTTGATTTACAACTGCGTGGGCTTGGTATCCATGTTTTTCGACAGATATACCAACACGTCTCTCACGGTAAGTACGAAAAGTTGTTAAGGAATTAATGAAATGAACTTCTGGAACACTTCTAGAAGAAAGTATATACTCAATACTCACTTCAAAAAATTTATTTAGGAAACTTTCATGAACATCATTGGAGCAATTCTTTGGATAACTACTGGAGCTGTTATCATCCAATTTTGGAACCGGTTCGTGCCGGACCATCATTTCACGGACAGGAACCCAATTAAAGCAGGACTGGCCATGGGCTCACTTACTGTAATCAATGCATTTGTATACTTTGCAGAAAGTTTAATAACATACACCAACTACCGTCAAGCAGACGACGAAGATTAAAACGAATTTCATGTTCCAGTAACTACACATTATGCACCTATTATACATATATATTTAATGTACCCTTACAAGTAGATAGTTTATACGTGAAATAAAAATGTAGAATGTATGTAGTAGATAGCTTTATTATTCTGTAATAGCCTTCCGTCCTGTAAAAGTGCCACAACTATATTTCATTGTACCTTTAGTTTTAATATTGTGTAATTTCTACAGCTCATAATACAGCAGGCATGCATTTAATAAATACTATTAAAAAGTAACCAAAAATGGAAATTTTACTTAATTTTTATGCTAGAATATACTTATTATAAATACTTAAAATTGGCAATTTGCCCCGATAAGCTAGCAGGCAGACTAATCTTTATTTAAGCTATTAGATTATTTAAAAACATGTGTAATGTATCTAACGTGTATTATAGGTTACATTATAAATTAAATTCCAGTGTTTGACAATTACTACAAATTGAAAATATAAAATACCAAAAAATTATATATATTTCTGATAATGGATAAATATTAATTTTTGCATTATACATTCCATACCGTAATTGATATTGCTTGTTCTACTGAATCTGTAAGTGTCGCATAAAAACATGACCCAAAGAATAGTACCTTATGTTGTGCAAATCTGAAATGCAAAATGAATGAAAAATTTAGGTTTGGTTTACTTGCTGATATCAAATATTTTTTTCATCATTCTTAAACTCATTAAAATCTATCCAAGAATCTAAAATCTCGTTAGTAATTTAACTGATCAAATTAGTTTTTATACTGCATTTTGAACACCATTATTGCACAAGAGAAAAATATCCATTTGAAATTATTCAGCATAAGTTAGCAAGAGAATCAATGCAAATAAAATTCCCGAAATAAGAATCATGGCAATAGGCAACAGATTTTCAAACTCTGGAAAATAGGACATAATATAATACTGTACTAATGACAAAGATATACATCTTATAGCATAACGTTGCCCTAAATCCTTGCCATTGCTCCAGGCTAGTATGTATTATTAATCGCTAGGTATTGTAAAATATATAATGTATGTACTAGGATTCAACTCTGTCTGTACGTCCATTTAGTCATTGTAGGCAAATATCTTTCGTTTACCTATAATATCGAAAATAGAATTACGGAGTAGCAACATAATAGTATATTGGAAATGCCACTCCATATAAGGTTACTATTAATCCAACAGCCAAATGGATAATTATACCATGCAGGTCACAGTTTGTACTTTCTTTAGTAATAACTCTTTCCATTTCGATATAATGAACAATAATAAAAAAATATTTCCTTAGACTCCTTACAAGATATATTACTACTCCCTGCAAGACTTTTTGCAATTGAGAAGCTGCAGGCAAGAACGACGAACCTCAAAAATGACAAAAACGTACCCACAAATAAATAAAATAATTATTTTGTGGGGACTATTCATAAACATTTTTTTTCAAAATTGACGACGGACTTTATTGTAAACAAAGACATCCATGTTTTAGCCCGCCCGAGTGTGCGAGGCT
>JAQFYC010007180.1:0-10903 GCA_034694165.1 Tomocerus mixtus
ATTTATTAAGCTAAATCTTTTGCATTTTGTTATATTTATTTTATTATATTGCAGGGTCGGTTGGTAGCGTCTGAATGTATAAACACACGACACGTGCCTGCTCGGTCTACATACATCGACAGTGTACTATTTATCTTTATTTACGCGAATTTGGAACGAGATAACGAGAATGAGGAAAGATAGTATATCTGTATATAGATATTTGGTTGTTCGAAGGTGAAGCGAATGAGTATCTTGTATACTAAGAACATAAATAGTAATACATAAGTAGCATAGAACGCGTTGATGTTTGTACAAATCCGATTATTGCTGGTACGCATAGTTAAGTTACCAGGAAATAAGTATGTCGAATGTAAGATTGTATATATATTTTCGTAGATAGGTTTTAATTTTCTAGGTAGGTATTTAGTAGGTACTAGTAGTCATCATGCTAGAGTTGATGTTGATACTAATGGTAAATAAAGATCAAAATGTGATAGGGTAAGGACCATAATATATTGTCACTGGCAATAACAGCCGAACAGAACAGCTCTGAATTAATTAGCTTCGAACTAAATTGTGATCGGTTCTTGCGTCGTGTTGTGTGAACTGTAGTTACAATTGTAAAATGTAAAATTGTGTGTTATGCGTGTATGTAGGTAGTTAGGTACATAACATTTGTGTATTTTAGGTAGTTTATGGAAATAGTTCTTTGAAACTCCATTCAGTTTAGAGTTGACAAAAGGGAGCTAGTTTTTTGCGGAGTAGCTATTACGATAATGATATTGAGAAGGGAAACCATATCTCAGACTTTATTATTGGTTTGCACATTCCAGGATTTCCTATATTATTGCATCTTGTAGCAGGATTACTTATCTATATAAAAAAGAAAATTGAACTGTAGTGTGTACATGTACATACTTAACTTAGGTGCGCATTCAGCATTGTATGGGAAAGTTAATGGGAACTGAAAGTGGAGCTAAAGGGAAACTGTAGATAATTTACATCATAAGTAGAATACACAAGTTAGCGATAAGTCTGTTGAACGATCCAAAGAGACGGAAAACAGTTTACAGGAAATTCCCTTTACACAAATAATTAGGAACCTATACGTAATGATAGGTACTAGTAGTACATAACATCAACATCTGTATTTTAGTAGTAAGCATAATAGTATAAGGTAACTCTACACTCGAACTCAATTTTCTATCTATAGCAATTTCCTTGAAGCATAGCGTAAAGTAAAGATAAGTCGATGGCAGACTTTTGATTTTACACTTGTGAACTATAACAATGGTTGTGTGGCAATAACTTTCAAAGTTATCTAGCATAACACTAATCGGGTAGTTCTCTACACGTCTGCAGTAGTAAACTATAATATTTATATGTACATATGTACTAGTATACTGCTAAAAGTAATACACACACTGTTTATGAATGTAGGTATTTGTACGTACGGTTAAAAACGAAAGAATGTCAGAGGGCAGATGAAATATTCCACACGGTGAAAGTTGTGTTTAGATTCAAACATTATTATGGGGAAGGAAGTATTAGTAGACATAAGACAGTACCTAACATACTTTTTAGTTTAGTTTGTATTGTATAGATAAGGTAAAGGTACTTATGTTACGTTAGCATTAGAGTCCATGGCAGGCCAGGCCAGGATGTGGTGCAAGAGCGGTGGATTCTATTAGCAGGAGCTATTATGATATAATGCATCTAGTTTTATGCAGGAAGCTCCGCTAGCTCCCGAGTTCTAAGTTCTAACTCTGACTAGGAAATTAGGTGAGTAGTGACTAATAGTCTGTGTCACAACTAAGAAAGCAGTTCTTTCTCTTCTCGGAGAGAGTTATTCATTATTACACAAAATTCGCTCTTCTATCTTCCTAATGTTATGAAATCAGGTCAAAATTAATGCATGTAGTAAGTAATCGCAGTAATGAATAGAGCAAAGTCATTATCGTTTGTTTTAATTAAATCATAAACGTGCATCGCATATACTTAAGTTCGTTATTCCTAGTGGCACGTAGTACAATAGAACGCAAGGCCAGGCTACCGGGTTGCATATCTTTAGTACACTAATGGCATCACAAAAGCCTCAGTCTCACAACAACCAGAACAGCTAATTTTTAGTGCACGCCAAAGCAAACACTTTTATTTTACTTAACTATCCATTAAAAAAGAAAAGTGATGGAAATAGTAGCACTAATGATTTATCAGGAAAGTTAAACAGTTTATTCAATAAATTAAAGTTAAACAGTTAGTGAAGCAAAATTACGTTTAGTGTATGCAAGTAATGTGTTTAAAATGGTTCTTAGTTCTTATTCAATCTTACCGTTGCCGTTTTTAGGTACTTTCTATAGTAAACGCTAAAGGTACGGTTGCAATGTGATAAATATTGTTTCCTTTAGCATTGCAGCAATCAATTAATTTATTTCTGCAGTTTATGGCCGAATTAAGCTGAGGGTTCTATTCCAGGTCGGGATTCTTATGTAGGGGATCGAAGAATAATTATCCTGCATTGTAATTGTTAGTCTGCCTGCTTAAGATGATTTAATATAGGGGATTTCCACCTACCTAATACATAAGCTGTAGAATTGTACATAGAACACAGTAGTAGTGCTTAGTTTCACTAAGTACTATATAGTTTGTACAAATATATATGTACAGTAGTAATTGTTTGTACATTAGTGCTTTAGGGAAAGAGGGAATGCTTTGGAGATAGCAATATAGGTCAAAAGAAAGCCATCACCTGCACTGCATATGAGAAATAAATGTTAGCTAGTGCAACATAAATTCTGCCCCGAGAAGTCGGGTCTTGACCTGGCCAACGCAATGTTATAGTTGACTTGACGGGTTCCTTGACTGGTTTGGTTGGTTGGTTTGCCTTTTTGGGAATTGGTCCGCTTCGACTATTTTTGTAGTTTGTAGCTCCTCTCTCCCTCCTCACAACTTTTACGTACTTCAGTTAAGATTCACTTTCACTAGTTTCACTGTAAAGGCAGACAGTTATGAATGCACATTACTACAGTGGGGAATGTGGTTATGGTAGGACAGGACGATAGTTTGGATATACCATTTACTGCTTTTCTACAAACACAACGTGTATTTTATAAGTAAGAATTTGATATGATATAGAATAAGTTAGATATAAATGTAAACTTACTACTCTAGTTGGGACGGATAGGGGTAGACAGACTCTAGAGGAATTGGAGTGGAATAAGAATGCGACAATAGGCGTAAGATTTTACGACGAGATAAAAGCATGATGGTGACGACTACTTGAGCTGCTAGGAATAAGAAGGAGAAATAAATAGATAGAAAGGGAAAGAAAGTCAAATCTAGCTGTAAGCCAAACCAAGTGAATGGACGCTTTCCAAAGCAAACCAAACAACTAAAATAGCCAAATTTGATATTCTGTTGTTCAGAAACTGTTTATCATACAACTTTCATCACAATAATGTACATTATGTTAATATGATGTGTGAACATTTCATGTGCGAATTCTTATGTATCCTTTCAATGCAAGTTCGCAAAAAATGTTTTTTAAAGGTTACATACATCCTGGAGAATCCATATCTACAGATTATCAATTAATCTTACTAATTTCGTGTGATTTTTTTTGAGATTTTGGAAGTTTTCAATGATTCGCTAAAAATGGCCAGAAAAATATTTTTTAGTTAACTTTTGTGCAAACTTTACACAATAATTGTAGGAAAATTACTAGCTGTGCCCGCGTATTCGTTAATTGTGTACAGCTTTCTGTACAGTTTGGATGGAAGTTCAGCAAGTGCTTTTGTGACTCCCTGGTGATAGGATACAAGCCAAAAATCTGCAGAAGCACATTTGGGTCCATGAAATATTTTTTCCATCGCATTTCCTACATTTTAGGGTCAAGTACGTTTACAGCTTTGAAGGATGCTCGGACTTACAACCGTAAACCAGCTTATTGTAGACTTCTAATTCATAAACATAATTTTTTAGCACCAAACATTGTGATAAACATTTTGACAATAGCGAGGAAGTAATATGGCAAAGAATTTATGAACAACATTGTATGTAGAGTCGAGTAAAGTATGTAGAAGAAGAAGAAAGTATCCAAAGCTAACCCAAAAGTATGCAATGTAGAGAAAAGTGCACATATTGTGCTAAGTGTAAATAGGATCTACGCTCTGTTGCTTTCTCTGGAGTATTAGTAGCTTATCCTTAGCCCCAGCTATATACACATAGAATGGAATGCGTACCTATACGTAGGACACCCTTCCCATTTTCGCTCGACCCACTCACTCAGATTCAGGCTCAAAGCAACACTGGCTTGGCTTGACTTGAGTGAACTAAAACTAAAGTGTGAAAGAAAATAAAGGAACAGTAATATGAAATACATTCTCTTGCTTTTACTTTTGTCTACTGTTCCAAAACAAAATACATTTCTATTTACCATACAAATGCAAGTAATTCAATGCACATGTATATGTAGAAGCAAAGTGTTGTTCTATTTCGAACGAAGAGGAAAATATATACACGAGATTCTATATATTTATGTAAATATAGCACATGAGAAAAGATGCAATGAGAAATAGTGTGCGACCAATACAGCGTAAAGTGATTGTAGCCCTATATTTGTGTGGAGAAAGCACTTTTCTACTTTCTCCATGTATATTTTCCGTTTCCTCGTGTTCCTGTATGTACATATTTCGCAGCTATCTTTCCAGCCGAGTTTGTATTTGTTGGCTTTGGCTTTACAGCCTGCTAGTATTACTTTACTATTAGATAGGAAATTGACCCGGACAAGCTGAGCAATTGGGAGGAAAATCTGGAAAAGTCCAGAGTCCAGTCGTCTTGGCCCCGAAGACTAAACCGGAAATCCAAGACAGAATGGAAATGTTGGAAAACCATTTGTGGGTTTTTGGGTAGGCTTAGCCTTTGTGACCTACTCCTCCAAACCCACTTAGAATCAGTCAGCGAGTGAAAGTGAAATCCTCCCAGTTTGATTCTCACTGTGCTACTGCCACTGTTGCTACTTCCTATTATCTAGATCAGCTCGAATCAAAGGTACAGTCCAAATTCCAAGTCCAAGGAAAGAGTATTATTACACAGTACAGTACAGAATTCCATTCAATAAAGTATACGTAACTGTAACGTAACCTTATCAGTATCCTGGTAAACGCTAAAGTAAAATGAAGACATCAGTGTCTTTCTAAACGTAATGCGTATAAGCTTATAGAAGACAGGCGACTAAAGATATAGGATTTTCTAGTTAGACCAAGTGTGAAGCAAGATTATCTTGATACTATCATCTTGTCTTGTCTCTGCTTTCTCTATCTTTGTACAGTATTGCTTTATATATGTGTATATTTATATGAAATTGCGTTTCCTTTGTTAGTGTTAGAGAAAGTAGGTAGTTGTATTTGTAGGTTGTATTTATAACGTATATAGTGTACATATCTTCACATAATAACGCGGTACAGCCATAATAACTTCAATTCATCTTCTTAAGTTGATCCAAACCATGCATAGATACTTAGGCACGTAAAGCCATGCAATCATTTCTCATCCCAATCTGCATAGTCCCATTCCCATCGTATCGTACGTAAGTAAAAGTACTAGAATCCTTTGCAGAGAGAAAGCGGAGCTTTCGTATATACTCAAAATATTCTATTGTCTTTTAATTTTCCTTGCGTAACTCGCATCTGCAATCTACAATCTACGCTCCCTTCCAATTCCGTAATCCGGGCGTCGTGACTCCCGAAGAAAAACATTTTCCTTTTGCTTTCGCTTTGCATGAGACTCAAACTAGCACCACGTTTCTGTTAAGCTGAGAAATTTCATTGATTTTCCCATAACTGTATTGTAGCCTACATGGTGCAGGGGAATTTCTGAAGAAATTTCATTCCTTATTACGTTATGACATTCCATTTATGACATTCGACTCTCTCTTTCTCTTTAAGGTTGGTGTAGTGTACTCTGTACTGTACTTGTACTCTATTGCTTGGGTGTACGTAGAGATATATTTATTGTAGTTATCGTTAGCAGTAGGATAATATATGTTGTAGTCAATTTGGGTACCCTGAAAATATCAACTGGCTTAACCTAATTGGGTAGGAAAATTTTCATTATATTTAATTGTGAAAATATAAATCAGCACATATTTACTTGTAAATACAAATATTGTTATTATTGTCTAATGGGGTACGAGGGTATGACAATGACAGTCATTTTTAAGATGTACCATAATCGACAAATTAATTCCCCATGGGGAATTATTGTTTCAAGCGTAAAAATACAGTGTGAAAAATTGGAAAAGAATTATAATTCCATAATTCATTTCTTATCTATTTTGGGAAGTATACTTTTACATTTCAGTCAAAATAATACATCCATGAAAAATGTAAATTAATTTGTTAAATGGGGAAATATTTCGTCCATGGGGAATGAAATGTCATTATAGCCTACTCGTACCACAATTTATGCCACAATAATATTCCCCAGTTGGGAATTATTTCGTACTTGGGGAATTAATTCGTCGATCTCGGTAAAGTTATTGCGTAAGAAAGTTGGTCTGGTGCAGGGCAGGTGTTTTAATTTTGACTGGAGTCCTTCGCCGGATGGAATAACGCATACGAAATAATATTTAGACCCCAAGAGAAATCACAACAGATACAATGAAATCCAGATTTTTTCTCAAAAATTTCTATCTCCTCCAATTATAGGGGGCTGAAAATCTAGAATTTTGATTTCATTGGTATTGACTTTGAGAAAACATTTTCATTGTTATTCTGATTTGACAGATAATGCTGAAAGTGTTGACATTGCCAAAGGTTGTCCAATATGACTACAACACATATGAATGTATATATGGAGGTACCATGAGAACTTTTAGTTGAAGTCGACCGTTACTTTCACTCAGTGCGGAGTAAGTACAAGCACAAAGCTGTCTTGTCTCTGCTTTCTCTGTAGGATATTTATACGGTATAGATATCGTAAATGGTAACGGAAAGTTATATAAAAGATATTTGCAGTTTTATTGTATTCCATTATATATTGTGCAATATAATATTGACTAAAGGGGAGATACAAAAGCCGTTGCATCTCTATATGTGGGATAATCGATTCCTGCTCTGGTGGTTGCCTTACTTTACCCCAGCTCAGATATCAGTCCTGCTACTCCTACTACTACAAGAAGTCGTTTAAGGTCTATGCACTCTTTTTGTATTTCGGTATGTGTGTAGTGTGTATGGTATGGATATCCTATAATATAAAACGCAAACTGAACTCAACTGACACACTACAAGGGAACACCAACACAATAGAATGGAATCCACGCCAAGCCACGCCAGGCCTTAAGTCAGTCAACTTTCTCTCTCTATCTTCTCTGATGTGATAGCTCCCTATTTCCATTTCGTAGCTTTCCAATGCAATTCGGGAAAACAAGTTTACCTGCTGCAGAATGTTCGCACTCCAGTCCAATCCACCACGGAAACACCTCAAATTGCTCTTCAATCTTCTCCCAACAGCCAGCGAATGGTTCATTGAAAATTCAGGGAGTCGTTCCCATGCATAAAATAATGATACCATACCATATCAGTGTGTATATACTTTCTCTTTCGACGCAATACTATTTTTACTACTTGTAGTTGTAGTCGTAGTGTAGTGTAAGGAGAAAGCGAGAAAGAGAGAAGTATATCAATTGATTTGATACTGCCCTACTCTCCAACAACCCCATTCGAGTAAATGGAACTGGGATAGAACAGGACCGTATAAAGTTTAAGGAATTTTATTGTTTAGTTCTCAGATGCTCTATTTTGTTCTGTATTGGTTGGTACACTGACTGAGACTAAACTGACTGCATTGTGCATTATAGTTATGTTTTGTGGAATGTAATGTACTACTTTCTATATTATAGTATAAGGTACGATACAAAAGTATTTGTAGGTAGGTACATCTTGCATTATTTTATATGATCCTATTTCCACATTATTACGTGCACGTCAGAATGGGCCACCTATTTTATTTCCTAGTGCAGTGTACTGTACTTTCTATTGCATTGCATAGCACTAGCACCCATGTTATATGTACAAGTAGCACTAAGGACACCACAATTCTGAATTGCATGTAATATAAAACACTATGATAGGACAAACACCAAAACCGCTAAGCCAAAGGCACCTATAGATAATAATATTATTGTGTTACGGTCATATACTATACTTATAGCAAGGCGCTACTTTCCTTTAACTTTGATTTGCTTTCTTCTCATATATTTAGTTTACTGGGTCTTACTTTCTCTCTGTAGTGGTTTGGTTTCGGCTGTCCTGGTTTACTGTGGTTTGACGTGGTTTTGTTCTTCTGCTGTTATATATGAATGAATGAACTGTAATATTGTATTGGTACCTACACAGTTATAAAGGATGAGATTTTATTTGAAATATATTCTTATACTAGTTATAAGTCAAGGCTTATTTCCTTTCTCCGTGTCTTTCTCCTGTTATCCTTAAAGAATACGTTTAGTTGATTCCTAGAATGATATACTAAACCTGAAGCCATACTACGGCAACGCAATTAAATTCCTTGTCGTCTCTTTTCATATGCAGATGACATTCGTACTGAGATTTTTTCCCGAGAAGATTGACTGTCTCTCTCAACATTTCCGTCTTTCTTGGCCAGCCGGAATTTGACAATATCACTGAATTGAGTCAAAGTCTAAAGACTAAGACTATGAAAGCACAACAACCTGCCATCATCATCCCAGTCTACCTTACTGTATTCTAGTCTAACGTCAGCAAAAAATGTGAAACATACTTTTTGTGTTTGATTCCTGAGTACTTCACTACTTATGATTTATATGGATTCCTTAAACTTAAGTATTAGTTACATAATTTAATGCAAATTCTTATGAAACTTGGATAATATGCATGTATATGAAGTACAGTAAGTTGTCGTTATGCAATAGAATGAAAATAAGGATAATAAGGACAATGCATCCATATAAATTCCGTCCACTCCACTCCACGTCAATAAAATTCCATTGGAATAGCAATTCGAAATTATAATGTTTATTTTATTTCGGCAATTATTAGCTTTGATTATTTACTTATTATGTATTTGTGTGTATAGATAATTAATGTCTGTACGTACTTAAGAATCTGTAAGTTCTACATTACTGCACTTTCTAGTAACAATAATATAATTGATTGATAATTTGTATAAAAACATAGGAACGTTTGTGAAATCAGTGAAGTTCTCTCGCGCACTGAACTGATGTGATAATAACCTTGTGTATGGTTGAATATAAATACATACATACAAAAGGTAAGTATACATGTAATTATTATAACAATGATAATAATTATTTAGCTAGTTGCTTATTACATTAAGTATTAAATTAATTATTGCGATCAAGAAGCCAAAGTCAATATTACAATAATAGAAATTGTGCGAATGTGAAATGATTCATACTTTCTCTGACAATAAAGGAATTGCAATCAAAACATTTAAATTAACAATAAAACAAAACAAAAGGAAAAGTCAAGTCAAATTCAAATGACACATCAATGATCAATCATTATTGTTTACAACACTTACGAATAGAGTTATATTAGAGTACGCTTATTGCTTGTTACAATTCGATTTCGTACCATATCGTAACATCATTTTATTTTAGCATACATATTTTAAAATACAGTCATCACTCGTCTACTATTTTTATCCTTAGTATAGTAATAGTAGTAATTAAGTATTTATATCATCACTAATTAAACAAACAAATTTTATGGTAAGGTTTAATAAGTAATTTACTAATGAAATGTCTGCTTCTACAGTTAAATAGCTAATATGTAATTATCTCGCTATGCTTCGTATATATTGAGTGACATGACAAATGTAAATGGAATTGGAGCAAGAATTAAAGTCGTAACTCGTAAGTACATTACATATTGATAGGTAATATAAGTACAGTATAATATGTATTTAAATAACACCAATAATATATAAGTACAAGTAGACAGTAGAGCTAGAGGTATTTAGTATATGTATCATCATTATCATAAAACTATTTAGAATAGCTGTTTTGTTTTGTTTAATGTTCAATGTTCACTTCGTCCATGACTCAAACATACAATAATTTGCATTGATTTTGCTATAACTCATAAAGAATTATATTATTACAGATATAAGTAGTAATAACATGGTATGGTGGTTTATGGTAGGTATAACGGGTATTTGTTTTGACGTTGCTGACGTGAACATCTAATTAGTCATCTCATAGTAGAAAGTACTTATTCTTCACATAAAACTTTTTCCCATTTTCCCCCTTAATTATAAACTCTGACGTGACGTGACGAAAACACCCAGCGACAAGAACGACTTTAGTATAATATACAATACACGAAAGAACAGACATCGTGGACCGGACTAGACGGTGGAACACAAATATTTGGCACGCTACACCGTTTAACAACAAAAACACATATTTATGTACTATAGTATACTCACAAGTCACAATTACACACATTCACTAATTACAATAATTGTACAATCATTAATATTTACATTTCATTAACATATTGCTTATATGTAAATATGTACATATATTTTCAGTCATCCTATACAGTACATATACAATTACGTAATCTTATTTAATGTACAAGTCACAAGTATACCTAATTCCTTATAGTATGAATAATTTACATGGTTATAGTATAGACAATTAATGATAATAGCATAGCGTACCATACCACATCGAATCACACAGACAAATCAATATGAACATTAACCTATTAGCTCAAAGTAGTGTAAAGTTCAAGTCACGAAATTAAATAAACTCCCATTGAAAACCCAAATGGAAGATTCTCTGCTATTTTAAAAGACAATGTGTACGTTATACTTTTCTTAAAGAACGAGATTTGAGCACTCATCTCACATCTAC
>JAQFYC010007181.1:0-10901 GCA_034694165.1 Tomocerus mixtus
TATGTGGGGCGATGTGAGATTCGACTAATATTACCCTTCGCTGGTCATTTATAGTGGTTACTATACCAGTTTATTTTTATACAAAGCATCTGTAAATAAACCCTAACATTTATGTACTTTTAAAAAATACTAATTTGTCCTAAGCCCTGAGATGTCTATCATCATTAGTTTCCATTGTCTCAAAACATCGTATTTTTGTATTTGTGTGCCCCTTTATACTTTCAGGAGAAATTAATTCGTCTTGTTATGGGTTTGTAGCTTATAGGGCAGGCTACAACAATCACTTTGCCGGACACTTCGCTAGAATTTTATCATTTGCATTTTATTTACCTACATTATAAAAAACATGATAAATTCTACTTCCATGTCACAGAACAATATTACTTTAACAAAACGAGTTATGTAAACATTTACTATTTGTAGAAGGGTAATAAGAATGTAGCAATGCTAAATTTTATCGTGCCCGAAGGATTGAAATATTCTAATAATAAGGTTACTGCAGTGACTTACATGTAGGAGAAAGAAATGAGAGAAAGTGGGGGAAAGTAAGTTGCGGAAAAGATCAAACGTCACCATAGAAAGGATGTACCAGGCAGAGACAGGAGAAGTTAGAGCCCATGAGAAAATTAAAAGGGAAACTACAGGGTACGAGCAACATAACATGACATTTCACTCTAACGCCGTATTTTCCAGGAGGGAAAGTTGTCTGTCATAGAAAATACAGTGAATTTGTAATTTGTGGATGAATGAACTTACGGCAAACTTGACAGCGGTTTTCGTCAGAGTTATCTCCACACCCGTCCACTCCTGAGCACAAAATGGCACTACTCTGTAATTAAAATTAATTAGATATAGTCACACGCAACGCAAGTTAATGCAAGCTATACTATATTTATAATGCCTACCCTGTTCAATTTAATTGTTATTTATAAAAGGCATTAGCCAATTTGTGTAGCTAACACCTATCACAAAATTCAATTTTCGATTCGTAAGTAACGCATGCAGAGTAGCATTACTCCATTATTCATTTATGACATGGACCTGACAGTGGTCTAGTATCCTTACCAAAGAATACCTGAAATTAATAGCTTTGATTTCAAACATTATAGCTAGTCTTTAATCTAGTACACACTAAATCCTACTTTACAGTATTGCTAATAGCTTCGTTACGAATGTTGCTATTCGTAATTCGTCTGACTACAAATAAACTGATTACCAATCTATTGAGCCAATTGTGCTAGTTAAATTCCGCAATGGTAATGCAGTCCCACAGTTTCTTGATAGTCATCATTATGACTGTCTGAAACAAACCTAAACTGTGGCTATCCTAAAATCAAAGTCAGTCAGCAGTAAATATCAAAGGATTCTGGGGACTTACGTAAAGATGAAACTAAAGCTTTATTATAGCTTTTAAACAAAGGATCCAACTTGTTTCGTGGGAGGGAGCTGACTTATTATAAGGGACAAAATAAACAGGGATTTTTCTCTATGGATACCCAGGTTTGTAGTTAACTGAAATGAAGGTAGCAAAGATAACGATGAAGGAGCAATAACCTCCAGAGATTTGTGTGGGAGTTTGTACATGTACATACAATAAGTCGTGTATACTATAGATGTACCAAACTATAATTATTGTAAATAAATATTTGATAAAGTACATCAGCCATAGCTACAGTTTATAGGCAAATTCTTATAAATATAGATTTAACACTGTTATTTTTTCTAGAGCCTTATTACATAACTTCACTTACTCTACAAAGACCGTTGGAACAGCGGAAAGGACAGAATTCTGCTGGCTGAAACTCGACTTGGCATTTCTGTTCATTTTCATCAGAGGAGTCTCCACAATCAGCAATGGAGTTGCAGTAGCGATATTCTTTGAGGGAATTAAAAATATTAATAACCAAACCATCCGCAGTAGCTACAATTGTTAATGTCAGTAATATTGCATTGGAGAAATTCAGTATTTACCAGGAAGGCATTCTTTTGTAGTTGAGCACTGAAACGTTCCTTGCGGACATTTATCTCTTCCTGAGCAACCTAACTCATCCGAACCATCGGGACAGTCAGAAACGCCGTCACAGATTTTAGCTCTGAAATATTAATATATATTAGTATATTATATTACCTAGTTTATTTGGAGGATCCCTTTATAATGGGGAATTGTGTATCTTTTTTTAGGTAAACATTACAAGGAAAAATGTCCATCTTCACTAATAATTATGTTAA
Source organism: Tomocerus mixtus (assembly GCA_034694165.1). Classification (NCBI taxonomy): domain Eukaryota; kingdom Metazoa; phylum Arthropoda; class Collembola; order Entomobryomorpha; family Tomoceridae; genus Tomocerus; species Tomocerus mixtus. Next base: position 2,230 of record JAQFYC010007181.1, read on the forward strand.
AGCATCTTTGCATGATAAATGACAAACCTGCTAATGCATTTGACAGGCTTAATGTTGTCCATAAGGTACCCCAACTCCAAAGCATTTCCAATTGGCGACACAGTTTTTTCTGCTGGCGAGGCAACTGTAGTTGAGACATTTAATCCGGTTCCACATTGGAAGGCTTGCTTTGGGCATTCTGCCATCATATCACACATCTCATCCGATCCATCGTCACAATGAGGAACAGAATCACAAATGTGATACCACGAAATACATTTCCCATCTGAGTGGCACTGCCAATGCATACAACAAATCGAAAGAATTTATAGGTTAAGATTCATTTATATTTGGTATTATTAGTTGAGCTAATAAATGTTTCCTATGTACGATTATCTGTGGTACGTACTGTATATATTGCGTCAATACAACATGAGCACATGATAAATAATTATTTGTGAAAGTTTAAAATTGAATATATGTGTAAAAAGTGTAAGCCAAAAAACCGTATTGACTGTGCTATAGCAAAATTTTGATGTTTGTACGTATTGGTATAATAAAGTGCGTAGATGATTGTACGTAAAATATTTGTCATTAGTGCCCATAACATGTTATGAGTATTTTTTCCAATAATTTCTTCCATAATATCTTTTGACGTACCGAAAAGTCACTGTCCATGCATTAAGTACGTGTAACGAAACGATAGTTCAATAAATTGCCCAATCACTTAGCATTTTTGTATTCATTTTTCGTGGACAGTTACATTTTATGAGTACTATACAAATATTAGGCATCTGTTTATTACGCTTGTAACACTAAATCGAGATGCTAATAGTTATTTTGTTAGCCTTTGCTTGAAAAAGAGCGTTACGGGAAAGCTAAGAGCTTGTGTGAAAAGGCCACCACTACTGATGCACAGTTTCATTTCAGCATTCTTTAGTAACTATAAAAGTTGCTAAACAGTATTTATAGTTTTTCCAATTCTCGGCCTTTTTAATGAGACAATTCTACAAAAATGGTAGCAGTAGAAAATAATGTCAAAAAATGCTCACGCTGACTATACCACCTACACTGTCTAAACGATGGTAGTAAAGTTTAAACAGTGTAATAACATCCAATCCTGTGTAAGTAATAAATTCTTTTAGAGAGAAAGTAGTATTATATTGACCATATACGTATACGTAGGAAGTAGGAAGCACTGTGAAGGAATCGTGTAAAAGCAATTGTTTCAGGATGATTGAGGTTTAACTTACTTGAAAAGTATTCTTATGGCATCCAGTCACACGGGCGTTGCACATAGTACTATTTGCAGCGGAGCAGTCGCAAATCCCATCGCTATTGCAAATCGAGTTTGGGTCAGCAAGTTGACACTGCAAATTAGCGTAGCACGGGTACCCTAAAGAAGTGGAAGACAGAAGACCTCGATATGTTGGTAAACAGCGTTTTCGGTCACTGGACGGCGAAAAGGCAATATCACAAGTACAAAATGAGTTCCCATCTAATTTACGTTGACAATAGGCATTTGCTATTGGACAATCCCCGTCGTCTTGACATGTCTGACCGATTTCTGGAAAAAAGATTAATCCATTAAACACACACAATCACGAAGGTCGTGTCGTTCACAACACTTACGGCTATACACTACCACAGATGCTTTTTCCATTTACTTTCTCCAGCATTCTACAAGAAATAATGGTCTATGACTACTGAACATAATATAAGTAGTAGAGTTACATACAGATTCACATATGCTCCAATATTACTTACATGAACAGATTTTCAGCTTGAGTAACATTTTATAAAAACATAGTAGTTCTTCGGTAAAAGAGGAGAAAATATTTTCCTAATGTGCCTTTAATACAATAAGTACGTTAGAAGAAAGGAATCCAAAAAGTGCTATACAGATACGTCAAGGAAAAAAGGTTAACTGGATACTGGATCTATTAACTAATAGATCTGTGAGGTACGTGTGGTACGTTCTACTTAAGCTCGCTACATACCTATGTATCTAATATTCATGCAGTGCATTTCTAAATAATAGTACAATCAATGTACGTTTTTGCCTCAACGAGCTGGGACTATCTACTTAAGATTGGACAAATCGAATTTTCAGAACATGCACCATGAAACAGAGTATATACTACATACTACAGGGTAGGTTTTCACAGCCGTACTTTCTGTAACGTTATCCGTTTTTGAAAACCAAATTAAATGCATACTTACTAAGGGTCGAATAAACCCATACACTTCCCATAGGTATACGTTTTGAAATACATACACGTTTATCAAGCATAACATCACATGTACTTGGTTGGTTGCTTGTTTGTGTACCAGTAAAAGTAAACCGGCTATATCAAAGAATGGGGAAAAATTTTAGGTTATGTTTACATGTAAAAAGGGAAAGCATCTAGTTACATGTATTGCATGCTGCTTGTATTGGATTAACCCTGTATAATCCCATACTGCAATAGTTTGTTTGCATACATTTTGATTATTATTTTCTCCATAATGGTGAAGTATGTAGGGCAGGAATGAAGATAGACAAACATCTAGGGATTAATCAGCAAGTGAAAGTAAAACTAATAATAAGTAATCATGTCCCGTTTCCGTCAGAGTTGGACTGAATACTAAACGAGCAGCTGATTTGATAACATCCGACTGAGTTTAACCTAATTCATTCTTGTTTAGCTAAATAGTTTGAAGAAAAGTTTAATTTGTTCCGAGTTTTCCATCTGTCCTGATAGGGAGTTTAATATTCTCCAGTCTGTTGAATGGGCTTATCCTGTCCTCTATCATGTCCTTGCCGTGTGGTGACTGTAGAGTAACCTAAAAGACTGAATTGTCCCCTCATTGCTAAAGTTTACTGTTCTGCATCCAAGGGATACGAGGCAGGTAAATAAGTAGGTTGTCTGGGGTATACTTAAGCAGATAGGTATTGTAAAAGAGCAGACTGCATACTTGTGTTTATTTTGGACATAGGTACAGTTGGATCTTAGTTTGTAAGTCTTTTGAATACAATTCGAGTAAAGTACAGTAGTTCACGTGAGACGAGACCTTTATATAATTAGCAATGGGTAAGTTGAGATTATTCTGATTGACAAAATCAGATTGCTACTTCATACAATCTCGACTAATCAGCCAGCCATAACACAATCCACTTTCAATTTCAACTAAAGCACACAAATCTCAAATACTGGGCTGTATGTTTGAACAGTAGGCTAGAAAGGACATCTCTCCAACTAACATATCTAACATATAATAAATACTAGGTATACCTATATACTACTTGTCGGGTTATATACATATACACCTCACATACGTGTCAGATCAAAATAATGATGTCTCACTAAATAACTAAAGAAGGAGAATCTCAATCTGAAGTCATCTACACTGCACATGTTCTTACTGACCTTTGTGGAGTACATGGACTGTATTTAATAGCAAAAGGATTTCTTAGTGTGCTCCGTTCAATAATTAGTAATTTGCATTTTTAATTCCCTGTGAGCATAAATTATGAAATGGTTCATATATTGTATTAACTATACACAGGCACTACATTCTAAATAAGTACTATACATTCAATCGGGAACACAAACTCTCACATGCAATCCACCTAATCCTCATTTATTAGCTTTTCCGGCAAAGTGTTTTAGGATATGAAACATAATGAAAAGTAGTGCCAATGAATGACAGATCTTTTACGAACTTCATTCATAATATGTATGCATTTTAACGAAGCCACGAAATACTGCTGAAGTCAATAAATCAACTAAAATTTTCGTATTTCTAATATTCTACTCGATTATGAGTTGATATATGTAAATAAATCGCACTGATATATCATTAAAGCATGGAAATTGTGTATAACATCCCGATTTCTTATTCTGAATGCAAATTCAATTGTCCAAAGTTTTTTATTCGATCAAACTTTTTCAATCAGAAAGGATTTGAAAGACATTTTCTGAAGACCTAATCCTGAATAACTTATTGCTTTTGACTGTATGCGTAAGTCATTCACTAAAGACTAAAAGTTACCTTACCATTGTTTCAACTGGAGAAAATGAGAAAGTTCAGTTTAGTCTGTAGGTAGTTTGTATTCTATAAGTTAAAGCATTAATCCTGTTGAAGTAAAGAGAGAAAGTGGGGAGTAATGAACTGGGAAACTTACTTGTATTTGTGAAGGAGCACTTCTTGCTGTAGCCGCTAACTTCTTTCCCAGACTGACATTGGCATCTTCCGAACACTTTGGGTACGACAAATTTACAGTAGCTACTGCGATCCGCAAGCGAACACTGGTCGTTATCAAAGCAAACTTCTCCCAGTTTTGTAGCTACATTGAAGAGATGCAAGCAAACACCGGAGTTAACAAAAAGTGAACATTGATACTCGTTTCGCATTTATTTTCTCAATTCTCATTCTACGTATCTTTAATTTACCTTTCTTTTTATTGTGCTGCATTTCAATATAGTATAAATATGTAGTATAATACTTAATAATAGTATACCAATTACCAATTTAAACATAGTCATTGTCATTATGAACGATTTTTACTTAACAGAGCAGAAAAGAGAAAGAAATGAGATAGTCTCATTTTATCATTCATACTCACTTACGTAAAGTACTTTGGACTTGGACTACTATGTACATAAGTACAACATACTATTACATACACGATTATATTAGTTTCCATGTTCCTTGGATATTATGTATTCGTTTTTGAAGGTAAAAGATATGTGTTATACAATAGTGCCAATCAATAGTGGATAACGACTATGGGATAATAAAATATTATTACAGAGATAGACAGTTTAATTATCATGCTCCAATTACTGCATTCCTACTCCAGACAGTATGGTATGCACATGGTACATAATGTATTTAGCAGACATGCATTCTGTAAATACTAAAAACTACTTTTGTTTAGAAAATTACTACTCTACTCAAGGTTGTTCATTTACATGGCTATTGGGATGGTTATTCTCTCAAATAACAATGTTGTTACAGGTCAGTACGAAATTATCGAAAATTAAAAATATATTAACCGGAGCTGTGTTGTATTGATATCGGAGAGAAGAAGTGTAAGGTGTCTCAGCCTAGTAAGTCATTGCACCAAGCAAGCGTTAGTTCCCGAATCAATAACAACTGGAGCGCAAAATAACTGTGTGCATTTGCCCCTGGCGTATAGAAGACGATCGTGTTTCACACGTACTAATTTTTCATGTGGATTTTTTGTCAGTGCAATATAATGTTTCAATCCACTCCGTCCTGTTAATGTTTGCTATTAGGGGTAAGTGAATTAGTGTGGGGCTCTCTTGTCAATATATTTAGTTTTACTAGGGTTTTAGCTATCTTCTTAGGTTATTTTGCAGCATTAATTTAATTATTTTTGCTAGGCCCTTTCTGTAGTAAAATATCAGATTCAAGAACTTATCTCAGTTTTATAAGTCCCTGTGATTTACCTAATAAACACCCTGTGTCAATCAATACCTAGCCTAATAAAGCATTTACACATAACAACAACTTCTTTGCAAAACTTATTTAACTAATTTTCGTACATTCTTTTACTTTGTATTTTGCTCATTAACAATGACTATTTTTAACTCACTTCCTTAAATCGTTCATTTATATCGTATTGAGCCTTGAGTTGACAACAGAGACGGATGTTCAGTATTTATCCATTTCTTAACAAATCAAGTCGCTAATTTAAGATCGCTATTTTAGTCTAACCTACGCACGAACATTAGACTAAAGATTTTAATAATACAGAGCCTATCTAACTATTCTACTATTACCTAACTGTACATATAAATATAGTCTACCTATACATCAATGGAACATTGTTCCTTTTTTCTAGGTCTACAAAAATACATTTTCGTTTATCCTGAAAGCCCCATTCGTCAATTTATCACAGTCGGATGAATTATTTCTAGCTCTGTTGGCTTTTGTATCATTGGGAATGGAAGCTTGTAATAGAAATGCGAATCCCAAAATAACTAAATATTTCAAAACCGCAGCAACAGTTTAGCTTCTATCTGTATCTTCACTACTGCATGACGGTGGTCTCATGAGCTGTAAACTCTGTATAAATAATATACGTTGTCCATTGAAGTGTACAATTTTCGGTGAAGGATTTAATACTACGTAACACCACCACATGATAAGTATTACATAACTTGTTCATAGATTAATTATATACTGAGGTATATAATATATATATATATATTTATCCTAGCTTTTATACTATTGCACTACCTAATAATATGTGTTATACTAAATAAAGTAATAAGTAGAGCATAAATAAAAGGATTACCTACATTGGAAAGATTTTGAATTTATCTGATTATACCAAAAGGGAGAAGTATTTTGGAATCAATTACTTAATTACGTATCTTTGGAACTGGTATGAAGGCATAGATAGCACAATGATATATTACGGTTCACCATTGCTTTCAATTGCCTTGTAACCACTACCTACCTCAAGGCTTATGGCCTTGACCTACCCAATATTTAGTAAGTGTTGTATTTTCTAAATACCTACTAAAGATTAGAAATTGACTATCTGTAATAAGTTCATTTCAGAGATGATGACTGGTATCAATATGAGTCACAATAATTTTCCATTTCCGCGTCCTAGTATTTGGAAACAGGACTGCCCTCTACTTCTTTCTTGACCATTGCTTTATATAAATCGCAGCATTAAAAATAGAAGCTTATATAAATAAATTACTGTGTGCAACTAGGCAAGCTACCTCGGCAATATTGGTAGCAAATATTTACAAAGCATCATTACTGTGGTCTTCTTTCTCTGCGCTTTATTAATAACTATGGCTTGGTTTGTTTACTCATATTACGGTATGGATCGTTAATCTTACTTTAAACTTGGCCCGAGGAAACATCCATTTACATAATAACGTACAGTATAAAGTAGTAAAGTACATTTATGTGTAAGTGCGTAAATACGTTGATAAATGGCAGCAATTATTTTGTTGGAAGCTTCAACTAAATAAACTCCTCGTATCTATTCTGTACTATGTATTATGGTACTCTGGATACCGTAAAATCTTCATTGAACCATTATAGTACGTAGTGCAGGGGTTTGCCATTTAAATATAATGTGAGTAAACAGGAAAGCTTAGCAGCTAAGCATATGATAATGCTAAATAAATCCCTCAATTAAACGCAGGTGGTAGAATTTAGACAGTCTATCTGCAAAACAGAGAGGTTACAATAATTCAGGTTTTACGGTATACATGTTTGTTGGCTGAATTGCAAAATAAGTAGATTATGCATGAGTTAAATATGTAGGTAAATAGTTACGTAAGTAAATACATGTATCATAACGTTCCATCTGTTTGAAATCGAAATACATACACAATATCTGCCTGCAAGCATTGCGAATGTTTACCGGAGCAGAAATTTCATTTCCGAAGCGATGGAATCTCTGACTCTTTTCTGCATACATACTATATCTATGTGAAAATAATAATCTTCCAATATTTCCATGCCAGTGATGAAGAAAGTAGCATATTGGGAAAAGGAGATTACCAGTATTACTATCAGTATACACTATTGCATGATAAATAATTCATACTTCAACAAGTTATACCATAATTCATTCCATTTGCTATCATTAATTACATCACCTTGATAAATAAAATAGTAACCATCTAATATTTACGTAGAACAAGATCCCATAGATTTCTGCTTTCATTACTTAGAGAGAATTAATTTTTGTCCTAGTGAGTTTCCTGCAAAGCTAATAATATACTACGTGATTAGATCTTACCAAATGATAATTGTGTGTAATATTGAATTTACCATGTAACTGTTATAAAGAAAAGATGCATTACATAATATATTACATATATACATATGTACAGAATGTATCAATATAGCGTATATGTAATTAGTAATTATTCTGTAAAAGCCACTTACGCGATAGACAAGTGTGACGACGATAAGCAACGTAGCCAGATCCACAGGCACAAACTCCATTAACGCAACCACTCGTTGGTACTTTTATGGCACATTGGGAGTCGGTTAAGCATTCAAATCCCAAAAGCGTTCCTGTAATGAGATGCAATTAAACACTGTCATTTAGTGAGCAAAGGCGAATTACGTTTCTGTACCTACACGCTTTACATAATGTACAATGTCATTATCTTCCCAAATTATGTACAGGAAAGTATATCCATAACCCATTCTACGTTTAATAACGGTGTTAAGCAATTCTCGAGTGTGTTCTTTAATTACTAATTACAATTGCCCTACCCATATTACTAACAATCTTCTACATTAAATCTGCTTTAGCATTGCCAAGGACTGTTAAAAATGACAATAATGTCATGTATATCATATTTTACTGAAAAAATTTCAGCTAAGTAGGTTTAAAGATTCAACTAGCCCATCATACTATTATGGTCTTAACATCAAAATAAACACATTTTCATGTTCATCATATATCTTTCCAAAAATAGCCTAATACACGTACTTATTTTTATATATAAAAATGAAACAAAAGGTCAGGAATAGTGGTGGAAGCTTGAATTCGGTATCAGTATCTACGCGTGAATTTTTCATTCATGAAAATATCGTTTGAGTCCTTTTTACGTAGGATTGAGTAGTTTTACTTTTTTAGTGTTTATTTTTAATTAGCGCAAGCACTAGGCAGTTTACTATTTACTTCCAGAGCA
>JAQFYC010007182.1:0-10900 GCA_034694165.1 Tomocerus mixtus
GCCAGAACTCCATGGGGGTGTGGCCGATTTGGCTCAAAAACACTGACGATGTTACTTTTTACCTCCTCTTTCGAATTATGAAAACAGAATTGAAAAAAGTTGTTCCGTTCAAAAGTTAGAGCGTGGACATCCACACACACACACACACTTCCAGACAGACATGATGATATGATACTGTATCTGACGATACAGAATAAGTAAGAAGGAAAAAACTGAGTGAGTCGAGTCTCGATCGGTTTGAAAAGAGTAGCCTTTTATTTCACGGCTTCAGGCTCAATGGTGTAATGCCATGACATGGTATGGAACATGAAAGTGGAGTATCAGTATCACACTTTTCTATCAGATCTCCCTCATGTGATGTCCTACTATTTACGATAGTATCCGCACTCAAGATTAGGTATCCATCATTTTCAAAGTGATCCATATCATTCTCTACCTCTAACATCTAACCTATTCATACCGTTGCCAGCATACATGAAAGAAAGTGGAGTCAGTAGCGTCTTCCCGTAATATTGGTTCAATACATACATACCGGTTAGCATTAAACTCTAACAATGTATGTACATAGGAAGCTTCAATCACGCCAAAATAGCCAACTAGCCGTTTTCCATGAATTTTCCAGTTGGAACTGCAGGAAGGCATTTGGGCTCACGCACTGACTCAACAACACTGCATTGCTTGAAATATATGGCATACTACTACTGCTACCAGACACTGGCCATTTTTTTGTATAAAAAATAACAATTTTGGAAAATCTACACAAACAAAAATTCCGAGATTAAATAAAATGGACATTAAATGGAAATATATTTTTTATACTTAAACAATTCCGTAAAAAAATATTTGGCAAATATTAAATTGTTATTGCACTCTTTAGTTAGGTAATTTGTTAGGCTTTGCATTGATATTTCCATTAAAACGTGTACACACAACGATAGTATGTACAGTACAATGAAAATATCTGAGTAGCCTTTCCAAAAATTTAAGAAATACATTTCCGTTGTCTGATTATTACATACACAGACAACACAGGACTACAGACACAGTACAGAATTTCAAATACAGATACTTGTACTGGACTGTTATGAATGAAATGAAATCCTTCCAACTGCTACGTTGCAAGTTGAAGAAAAGAAGACGAACAGCTCAAGAAAACGAGAGCCTTTCCTATTATTCTCATAAAAACAAAGTTTTGACCCAGATTTGGCTCAAAAGCTTTTTCCTCCACATCACATACATTCTACTACTACTTTATACTTATACAGAGTTCAGGACACTACACTACCATGAGAACCCACGTTGTAACTAAAGTCCCATGCTAAAAACATAGCACACTACAATTATGTGTACTACTATACATATCAAAGCACATCATTCTCTTCCGATTCTGGCCTGGTCTTCCCATCGCATCTTTCTCCAGCCTGACATGGCATGGCATGGAACAACTGTTTTTCTACTTTAGAAAGAAAGAAATTCTCTAAAACTTTTTTTCGCCCTCATCACTTTCTCTCTTACGAGAACAAGATCATGAAACTAGTCTTTGCTTACTGTTACTATCAAACTATACAACGTAACATGAAGTTACTTTCCCTCCTCACCATAAACTTGTACTTTTTCCTCTACTCGATATAGAAATACAGAAGAACATGGACATACATACATAGATACATACATAACTGAAAATTTTCACAGCAAAACTATTTTTATTATAGGAACTGCTTACTACCTAACGATAAGCTATAAACTAGCGTCTCAACTAAAGAAAATCTTTCTACTGTGAAAAATCCATCGCCTATTTCCGTTACATTTGTGTCATTATGTCCACTTAGTACATGCGTTTAACTTCTCCGAGACTTTACTATTTGTTCAAGTGACTACGATTTCATTTCACTCCCCTCACTGACTGTGAAGTAATACACTTTACTTTTGTCATTTGCAGTAATATGTACATAGCAGTCTAGTCCGTCGTTGTAGAGTAGTATTTCAAGTACTTCCTGTGTAATTTCTACTTTGTATACACATAATAGCAGACAGAACGAGCTCTATAATTCCTTGTAACTGCTCTAAACTCAAATGTAAGAAAGGAAAAGGAACTACTTGTACTATAATGTAAATAATGTAATGTCACTACTTAATACTGTAACCTCTTATGTGTACTTGTAAAACATATTATTCAGTCGTATTACTACTAATAATGATAGTATTCCAACACAAATGACTATGAAATGTTCAATAAATGTCTCGACGTGATATGCCCGGCAATAAAATTGAATTAATAGCTGCCGAGACCAAACGAACGAGAATCACACACATAAACTCAACTAAAATAAAGAAAGCAAGTCAAGAAAGAAGTAAGGGACGAGTTGCGAGATTCTATTTAATATTCCTGGCGCACTAACTGATGGTAGTAGACCAATTCATTTCATTTCACTTCCTTTTCCATGTAATCATTTAGTTTCCTATGTATAGGATGTACTAGTTAAGTTATGAATCAACTACAAGTTACACAAGATTAAAACTGTATAATAGACAGCAGCGTTTCAGGAAATTTAATCAAAACCTTCCAATTCGTTGAATATCGGTAGTATTTTAGTTAGGTATAACCTAGCCTCGTATAAAGTAAATTCGTAGTTTTCCCAACAGTCTATTACGTTAGTATACTATACTAGTGATCGTGAGCAAAAGAAAAACTTACTCCACTATGTATCTGCGAACTTAATTGGAAACAAAACTGTTCGTGTTCAACTTATTCACTCAAAAAATACCTTGTGTAACTTTATTAATTTAAATGTTTTCTTTTATTCCTTCCTCGTTAGACGGGAGACATGGAAAAATGAAAAGAATAATTATGATTTACAAAACATACATAAGTACAAAACTATAGGATATAATTATAGCAGCAATATAGTAATGAATGAAGCACAAACGTATTTCAATTGCAATACATACTTAAATGTCAAAATATGTGCACTCACTCATACGCTATACATATACAGGGACAAGTATAAATTCAAAATCCATTTTTCTGTACACATCCACTGTGACCTTTAATGATTAATAATAAATGAATGCATAATTAATATAATAATAAAACAGAAATTGCAATGCAATCCTAATGGCAAGGAATTTTAATATTAATTAATTCATATTCATAACTTTTTAGCTACTATTAGCAGCGTCCTTCAGGATATGAAATGTGTATACAACACAAAATACGGATGCGACTAACGCCAAGCCCTGTAGTATATTTATATTTGCTTGATATTTCATATTTCACAACGTGTCTGTGTCCACATGAAAAATTTTCTACAAGCGAAGGCCATGTCTTTGGTGAATAATTTACGAAGTCATTTGGATCACCCAATTTATTTATTCTTTGTATAAACTTTCTGTTCTTTAGACTGTAGATTCAGCCCGTTTGTATGTACAAGTTTCGCTTTCTCTTCGTACCAAAAACTTTCTCCATAATGTAAGCTCAAGTTATACTTAGCCTTTAGAACAAGATGAACAATGGGCATGATTCCCTATGAATAATATACATCATCTCCCGACTAATCTATTCAGCAGTTAGGTATATTTAATAAATTAGTAAAGAATCTTTCCAGCAGACAGACAAATAGGTAAACACAGTTGTTTAAGAAATTCTCTGCAGTCTGCAAGTAATGTAAGTATGCGCAACCAGGGAATAATTCTGTTTTTTCCAAATGGCTCTTCCATCACGATATTCAGAAACTAATGAAAACTAACTTTCTCCCAAAAGTAACATCACAAACAAGTAAAAGTAAACAAAGGACTGACTAGTGGCTATTATCTTGAACTTAGGAGGAGTAATTAAAACAGAGAATCAACTCCCAGTCACACAATGAGGCAAATGAAGGTGAAAAATCCTCGAGTACTGTACGTGCTCTAGTATTGGAAGATACTATGTAAGAAACTCAAGTGAAAAAATAATTACACAGGAGCAGACAACAAATATTTCACAATTACAATGACTTTTGTAAGTGAAATATACTTATATAAGTATAGATGTACTGTATACCTTCAGTAATGAATAGACTCACATGTTTCGTAGAATTTGAAGATTTTTTTTCTTTACAACCTACACACTCATTTAAAAAGGATAAAAAACAACAACCAAGCAAAAGGCTTATTTAGCAAAAATGTTTACCCTTCCAAGGATTTTAACGAGCGTAAGAAGTATAAGAGAAGAGCGTAGAATTAAGCCTTACGGTAGTTAGTTTTGTTATATTCGTGTGTCAAGTCATTTCAATTCACAACATTTTTCAATGAAGTAAATTGAATTGAATACACGAAAATCTTAAATAAAGTAGAACTATACAATATAAACGAAAAGTCATGTCAATAAAGATAGCTCGATGAGTTTTTATAAGCTAGCACTCCAGGCATTTTACATAACAACTCATACAGAGAACACTGGTTCAGTAAGTAAAGAGAAACTCAAAGTCAGCCAACTACAGAAAATACATGGCAGAAGCAGGGAAGATCTGGTGCAGGAAGCCATTAAACTAATCTGATCAGAAAACTCAAGGATACCAGAGGAAAACAAAAGTTTAAACAATAAAGTGAAACACCAACTAGTAACTCAACCAGAAAAACGTTGCTTAGACATGAAAAGAATACATTACAACTAGTAAAAGCAAACAAACCCAACCGCACTCCAGTCTAGAGTTTAAGTAACCAAGAACAAATTCTCTCTGAAAATTAACCATGTCTTGCTACAATGAAACTATCACAAATGACTACATTTAATTGCCACTGCACTGCCTCCTTCTGCAACTAAAATTGTTTCTCAAGCACTCACAACAATGTTCGCAAGTTTATTTTCTTTTTGCTCTTAAGTATGTAAAATACTTGATATGTCACACACAAACCATGGCATGGCTAATGCACAAGCACCGTCAACCCTGTGTAGACATTCAAAGCTTAAACCAGTAAAATTTAATTCTTTTAATAAGCATTTATAATTGCTATACACTTTTATTAATTATTGTTAATTGCTTTCACAATCTTAAAGGCAATCTTCCTCAAGAAATATCCAGCCGGATGTATATTTCCCTTGCAGAACGTATTATAGTATATGGGCCATTATGCCCTAGACCATTCACGATAATATAAAATAACCAACTTTACTAAATAGGCACATGAAAAATTACCAATTAATTATTATGTTGTTAGCTTCAAAAACACAGGCGATACCTGGCCAGTAATTTCTGAGCGAAATCGCTGGTATAACGTTTTCCGGAAAAGTATCAACTTTATGAATTTATGACATAACAAGCAAAACATGTTTAGGATATACTTTTCTGTCCCTTAATTGTGATATGACATATTCTTTATAATTGATAAGTCTTGTCTGAATAAGCATTAAAATATTTTGTATCATCACATGTTTACATATTAGAATTTTAATATGGACATAAATTACCAGCCCGGCCCAGAGCTTTCCTTGCTCTGTGAAAGCCAAATATTCCTCGAGTTAAAGGAACAAAATGAAACTACATCTAAAACACTCCATCTACTAAGTAATCTTCTGCTACTGATGATACGAGACAATAAAGGATAATACTCACTAATTAATATCTACATTAACAAGCGACTCTTTGATAGCTTCCATTTCCCATGTAATATTAGTTGGCAAAGTAGATCCTACTATAGTATAAACGTAGATACTTACTTAGTACTTATTAACTTGATACTCGCTACAGAATTTAATTATTCCGATATTATAAATGCCAGGAAGTAAAAATAAAATATAGTTGAAGATGAGCTATTAGGCAATGAATGCTACCTACACTACAACTAGCAACACAAGCAAGTTATCTATATGTATAACCAGACTAATCATATTCTGTACATTACTAAAATTAAAACATTATCACTCAATATTACAACATCCTAAATATTATACTGCACTGTGAGATATCATCCATATTTAAAATGTTAATAATGTCATAATGTCCTAAAGTAACTTAAAGTATAACAGCTACATACTATATGTTTAATAAAGATCGTATGATAGCGTCGTTTCATTTTGAATCTTGGTAATATCATTATCTTTTACGAAATGAAGAGGTAAGAGACTTTCAATTTCAACCCACTTGAAAATGTAAGTAGTCCTTGCTAACTAAGTAAGTATAGAGATAAAGTGAAGATATTAAACGATAGCATGACAAAGTATGAAAGTCTACAGAAATTCTAAAGTGAGATTAAAATCTGCTGCGTAGTGCACTGCAGACACTTAGATAGGTACTTGATACATAGTTTTACATTTATTTCGATACGCAGGAAATGAGTGAGTCCTCACATAAATCGAGAAACGCAATAACATTTTTAGCAAAAAACGTAGGTATGCTACGTCTGTATATAAACAAAAAAATTATGCACGTGGATATTCTTGGATACTCCGACGCTTACGTCAACCTAAGCAAAAAATTACTATCTACACACTCCGAAACTGAATCACCACTTTCGGTTAAGGTGCCCAAAGACAGTACGTAAAAATGCAAAGTTACAAAATACTACGAGCTAAAAAACTAAGAACGCATAACCAAAGCCGTCAGACAATATAAAACATTGTTGAAAAATGTTCTCACAGTATGATATGCCAAAAACTACGATGCGATAGATTGCACACGTTGAATTTCAGGATACCACCATTAGACACACGCTTATGCATACTATGCCCAATGTAAAGTGCTCGTGCTACGAATAATGTACCCATAACTATCTTACCATCCTTTGTTATACAAGACGTAAGCCAGTATGCATTTCATCAACACGGTAATACAATGTATTTGTGTAAACTAATACGTATGCATGTAGAATGTAGACAAAAACAGCCAGGTCAAGTTTTTGGTAATTTTACATTTTCATCTACAGTGTTCTTGAAATAACTGGCATCGCATGATTTGCACATGCAAACTTTCTCTTGCTTTCTCCACGTCCAACCTCATGATTTCTGAAAAATTGTATTTTTACTGACTTTACTTCTGGGAAAACAAAAAACACAGTTATCAAAATTCCGTCCTTCTAAGTAATCATTGTTTCAATGAAAAAGAAGAAAAGTGTATACAGAGGATTGGGGTGATTGGTGTTATTTGGAGTAGACTGTATTATACATATGTACATGCACGTAGACAGTTCTGCAGAATTTTGCGTTTATGCACTGCATCGTAGAATTAAAAACACTTACATGAGGGTTTTACAAGTGGAATAAATCTACGAATTCAGGTTTCCGAAAATTTCGAGATCCAAGCCAAGATCAGCAACAAAGAATGATGTCATTTCGATTCAACATTGTGTTTTGGGAAAATTCAATGTATCAGAAACCACAGAGAAAGATCAACGTGCCAAAATCCACGAATAGGCGCAGCATGCTTCTCTAATAGTGTAATTTGCTGGCGAGTTAGCGTAGGTGCAATGTTTTTGTATGGGTGAGCTAAAAGGTGACAAGATTTGCTAGTGGGACTCTTTTATATTACAGAACAGTTAAAACACGGTATCAACAGTACTAAGTAAAAGCACGCAATGAACACACACCATAAAATGTCCAATGTAATGTATGTTCCTTGTATAATAATGTAGCACTCTTAACTTAGAATTTAGAACTGCTAGGAAATTAGACACGCTTTAAATCTTTTCTGCACTATGTAACACACTTCCGATTAGTACAAGCAATAGGTATATTATACAAAATAAACTGGAAGTTAGAAATAATTATAGAAGATATGTACAAGGTAGTTACTACTTTACTACCTAAGTATATGACAATAGTCTAGTCTGGTATTTATGGATGTGTTACATTTTGGCATGCATAGCAAGATCGTTTGTATTATGTGACTCTACTCTACAGTATGAATACGAGAATGTTTTTATCTGCCACTGCAATTTTATCTACTACACTATACACTTTTACTTGATACTTATGTCTGTGTACCAGAGAGGAAACGAACTGTTTGATATTAATCCACAGAAATGAAATGACTTCTTGGAAATTGCAGAAATGAGTCTCATTACTATTGCTAGCTGATAGTGACAACATTGCATTGCCTCTCTAGGCACTTTATAATGTACTCTTCTAATGGATTCTACTGTCAGCTAGCCTTATATCTTTCCTAGATTTATTTTCACTTTTATTATCATGTTTTGCTTTTTATGTATCACCATTCTCATCTTATCAAAATAAAAAATGATACTCTACGGTACACATCAACACACTATATTCTTCCCGGCTTGCCAACTTTAGTTTCCTCACACAGCTAACTTAAACTAACCTTAATCAAAACTCACGATGCTGCTTATTACGTTACATATTATCCAGAAAAGGTTTTCCAGTACATACTACATATCGCTACAGGGCTAAAATATAAAATCCTGATAAAAAATAACAATAAATTAAAGTGTTTTCTCTTCCAAGAAAAAATGCTCTGCTATAACCTTTCCTCAAACCTTTATTAAAACACCTGTAAGTATTTCGACTATTAAAAATTCTCCTCGTGAATTCCCATTGATAACAACTGCGTTGTTATATCAAATACTATCTCTTTACTCTGCAGCAATTATTTTACCATTAGTGCCAGACCGAGAGCCCTTTGGACCACTAAAAATTCTCCACATGAATTACCCACAAATCTCCCATTTACCACAAATGCGCTGTTCTATGGAATATATCTTTACTCTCTGTAGCAATTATTTTACTTATTAAAAAAAACCCGGACACGCATGGATTTATAGGAGTTTGTTAAATTATAAATAAACAAATACGCGTATACACTTCTACAACTTTACATATTTCTCAACTGCACCGTTTTTACCCTAACAAATCAAAAGAGAAAGCAGTATATAAATATACAGATATGACACATACTACATAGCATTAGCCACAATTATTGGAGAAATATGCACTATTTTAGGACACATTAGTGTATTCGTATTTAATTATTTAGTTATTTATGTATTTTTCTGTAGGGAAACACTTTTGCATGTTTTCCGAATGTTTAGTATATTTATATTGCACATTACTTTTTCATGACTGAATTAATGAATGCATAAATATCCGAGAACTGGATAGATAGTCACTATCAGCTGAAACACTTCTCAAACCAATACCAAAAAAGTATAAACCCATGTGCAAGTGCTGCAATGTAAACGCAATGGGAATGCACTAATAACCTTACTCTGTTTAGAGGGAAAAGTAGAAAGTCTTTTGTCGAAATGACCGCGACAAACTGTTCTCTACCCGAAATAGCTGAAAATGAAAGCAAAATATTGTTTATAACAAGAACTTATAACGTATTTCCTGTTTTCATCTGCCCCACTACTAGTATAAATAATTGGAATATTAGTTACTACATAGTTGTTCAAATATTAATGAATTCTCTCACATTCCTTTATGGAACAGTTGAAAGTTTTGATCTGAAAATTTCCATTGAGCTCGTTTAAACAAGCACAATACACAATGGAATCCGTTTATTTCATAACCGTCTGAGTAACTTGATGTGAAGACATACATAGTTATTATAGTTACAACATAACTCAAATTTTGTGAGCTGCTACCCCATAGAGCTCTAAACTAATTAAGTACCTATAATATGTACATAACACAACATAACAGAGAAATTGAGCTCCAGCTCAACTTTAACTTATGCCTAGGTACTATCGTGTAATTAATGCGACTGACTGATCACAACTTTAGTTTATCAAAGTGAAAGGGACTCGCTCAGTGGAAGTTGGAATCTATATTACTGAAATTACACGTCTCATATCTGACATTTTCCCTCGCGCTCTAGCTCAACTCTTCACCCAGTTCAAAACGTCTCAAAAGCTATCCATTAAAGCTACAAGGACACTCATTCATGGATGTATAATAATATATTCAGCATTTACCTAGTGTATATTGTATTTTACTATACGTGATTAAATTCCTTTGAAACTGCTAAAAGGGGACTGAGAGAGCCCTCGAGCTATTTACTTTCTTAACAATTATAAAAAGTTAGTTTATTGTGCATAAATTAAATAAAAGTTTCAGCAACAATTTAAATTTTAATAAGATTTGATTATGAGTAAATGCTATACCATGTATTACAGTAGGTATATGAGATTCATTAACAATGTCCACTACTGGCTGCTGTTCACTTTCCTGAAGTAACCAACATAAGGGCATCTAGTAGCTCAAAAATAGGAACCGCATCCGAACCGAAACCGCTAAAAGCAACCCAAACCGCATGATAATATATTTCGTGTCTTTATTTTTGATACCGCAACCGCAGGGAACCGTTGACAATAGAAACCGCAACCAGTTACATATTTTTCTTGTGAAAGTAAATATTTTTACAATTTTCTTGCAAAAGTCATTATTTTTGAAATATTTATTTTTACAACATTCTTGTAAAAGTAACTAGGATTGGCTTCTTGTTGGCTTTTACAATGAATTTTCATAATTGCAAGAACTGAAACCGCCGATATCTCAAAGCGGAACCGTTTTGGAACCGGCCTTGAGGACACATATTAAAACCGGTACCGTATAAAATCGTACGCTTACTGTTTGACCCACGGTTTTGGTTCTGGTTTGCCCTTCTCTAGAATATTGGTATATTCATTTGCCAATGAACTGTTAATAGTACAGTGAAGTTCAGGAAAATAAATGTTTAAACTTTCACCAACTTTTACCATGAAATTACCTGGAAGAAAAAATCTTAATGTAATCAATATCAATATCCTGGACAGCAGACAACTATAAGCTTTCTTCCCAATTTGCACACTTTCACTTGTAAGATGAAAGTACTATTATAATATTGTAGTACAAAAAATAATATCAGTATACTAATATTTCTGAATATCGCTGTAGTTGCGTAGTTATTAGCTATATAAGGATCAACAC